>KV011193.1:98561-118415 GCA_001598015.1 Dorcoceras hygrometricum | reverse complement strand
CCGGTGATAAGTGGGACTTCTACGGCCAGGACTCGAGATCGAAGATTCCGTTGGTCTCCGCGATGGAGATGTTTAGCTTGTTGTCTTTGGGGAATGCTGGCTTTATGATTTACGCTTTGGATGCGTCTTCTTCTTCTAGTATTCAGCTTAGTGACGTTCCCGTGGTGCGACAATTTCCCGACGTGTTTCCGGAGGAGATTCATGGTTTTCCTCCGAGGCGGGAGATAGACTTCAGCATAGAATTGGTGCCAGGCACAGCTCCGATTTCTCGTGCCCCGTATCGTCTAGCGCCTGAGAGAACTCAAGGTTCAGTTAGATGACTTGCTGGAGAAGGGTTTCATCCGCCCTAGTATGTCACCGTGGGGAGCGCCCATTTTGTTTGTAAAGAAGAAGGATGGCTCAATGCGGACGTGCATTGATTTTCGTCAGTTGAATAAAGCCACTGTGAAGAATAAGTACCCGTTGCCGAGAATTGATGATCTGTTCGATCAGTTGCAAGGTTCTGCGGTGTATTCTAAGATTGATCTTCGTTCCGGGTACCATCAACTTAGAGTAAGGGACCAAGATGTCGCGAAGACTGCGTTTCGTACGAGGTACGGACATTTTGAGTTTTTGGTGATGCCGTTTGGGTTGACAAACGCGTCGGCAGTCTTCATGGATCTGATGAATCGTGTTTTTCGAGAGTTCATAGATCAGTTTGTGATTGTTTTTATTGACGACATCTTAGTTTATTCGAATACTCCGAGGGAGCACAAGGAGCACTTGGTAATGGTTCTTCAGAGGTTGAGAGAGCAGCAGTTGTATGCGAAGTTTTCCCAGTGCGAGTTCTGGTTGCAACGCGTTGTATTTCTGGGCCATGTCATTTCAGCGGATGGCATTTCTGTGGATGGTAAAGTGGATGCTGTGTTGAACTGGGAGCGACCGAGAAATGTGTCTGAGATTCGCAGTTTCTTAGGTCTGGCGGGCTATTATCGTCGTTTCATTGAGGGGTTTTCTTCTATAGCTAAGCCGATGACCCAATTGACCCAGAAGGATAAGCGGTTTGTTTGGACTGAGCAGTGTGAGAATGCTTTTCAACTGCTCAAGGAGAAGTTAACTATTGCACCTGTGTTGGCTTTGCCGTCCGGATCAGGTGGTTTCGTTATTTTCCGACGCTTCGCTAAATGGATTGGGTTGTGTGTTGATGCAGAATGGTAGAGTCATTGCGTATGCCTCGCGGCAGTTGAAACCGCACGAGACTCGTTACCCAGTTCATGATTTGGAGTTAGCAGCGGTGGTCTTTGCGTTAAAGATCTGGCGTCACTACCTGTATGGCGAGCAGTTTGTGGTGTACTCCGACCACAAGAGTTTGCAGTATCTGTTTTCGCAGCCTGACTTGAACATGAGACAGCGTAGGTGGATGGAGATGCTAAAGGATTTTGACTGTGAGATTAAATACTAGCCTGGGAAGTCAAACGTAGTGGCTGATTCTTTGAGCAGGAAGGCTAATGAGATGCGTGCGTCGTTGTACATCTCTAAGGATCAAGAGCATCTTAACACTACGGGTTGGAGATTCTACCCGGCTGAAGATTGCGTGATGGTTTCATCTTTCCAAGTGGAACCGCAGATTGTTTCTAGCATTCGAGCAGCTCAGAGGACCGATCCGTCAATCCACGAGTTGAAGATGAATGTCAGGGCTGGCGAACTTGAGGACTATTCTGTCTCGTCCGATGGTTGTTTGCGTTTTCGGGGCAGGTTGGTTGTGCCCAATTTGATTGATTTGAAGGAGGAGATCCTTCGATAAGCGCACTGTAGCAGACATAGTGTTCATCCTGGTGCACGGAATATGTATCATGCTTTGAAGCCGCACTTTTGGTGGGCTGGCCTGAAGAGCGATGTTGCTGGTTTTGTCGCTCGTTGTTTGAACTGCCAGATGGTTAAGGCCGAAATGATGAGACCTAGGGGTCTGTTGCAGAGTTTAGAGGTGCCCCAATGGAATTGGGAGCACATTGCTATGGATTTTGTGACGCATCTGCCTCGTTCCAGCAGAGGATGCGATGCTATTTGGGTAGTTGTAGACCGTTTGTCTAAGTCTGCACATTTCATTCCCTATGGGATGACCTTCTCGTTGAAGAAGATGGCGAAGCTGTACGTTGATTTTGTTGTTAGATTGCACGGTTTGCCTGTTTCGATCGTCTCAGACAGAGATCCGATGTTTACTTCCAGGTTTTGGAAGAGTTTGCAGACAGCTTTGGGCACTAGATTGGCTATGAGTACCGCGTATCATCCCCAGACAGATGGCCAATCTAAGCGAACTATCCAGACGTTAGAGGATATGTTGCGTGCTGTTGTGTTGGATTTCGGAGGTAGTTGGCAAGACGCGTTGTCTTTGGTTGAGTTTTCATATAATAACAGCTACCAAGTGACGATTGGTATGGCTCCTTTTGAGGCTTTGTATGGCCGCAAGTGCAGATCGCCAGTATGTTGGGAAGAAGTGGGGGAGAAGCAACTATCTGACCCTGACTTTGTGCAGCAAATGAAAGATCACGTGGATCTTATTAGACAGCGGATGAAGGCTGCCCAGGATCGGCAAGCCAGTTATGCGAATAAGAGGCGTCGACCTCTTGAGTTTCAGGTTGGTGATCGTGTATTTCTCAAGGTTTCTTCATTTCGTAGTGTGATTTTGAGTGTGAGATCTGCTCGGTATGGATCTGGCGGTCGAGTATAGCGCTCAGAAAAAACGCTGTCGTTTGGCAGAGATCTGTTAGCGTTTTAGTACTTCAGACCTTGCCTTAGCATATTTTGTATTGGTTCCGAAACGTCGTCGTTTGTTTGAGTGGTACGACGTCGTTTAGATATAGCATTAGCGAGGGATCTATTTCGCGTGTGAGACGTCTGTTGAAGAGGCACGGGAGCAGATGTCAATGCTGGTCCAGTAGCGTGATCGCTGGTGTGCGACAAGCGACGATGAGCGCTAGTTTCAGATGTCACCGATGCGACGTCGTTTGGTGGGAGAAATGTGAGACCTGGATTTGTTAATTGAGATTAATCGTGGGAATTAATCGAATTATAGAGGTTCTATCGGTTGTTTAGAGATTTTGTTGGTTTAGAATCTCTGTTTGTATGTTTGAATTGTGTTTTCGGGTCGATTTCCCTCCTTAGAGTAATTCTGGAGATTTTCGTAATTTTGGGTTTAGAGGTATCTGCTGATAGCAGCTCTGATGACGTCATGCTTTATGTTGGCATTGAAGTCGCTGACGTAAGCTTTGCTGTTGGTAGCTTAGTGCGTATTGTTCTTTGTTTTGGTTGCTGTCGACAGCAGTTGGATTGGTTTGAAACGACATCATTTAGATTTGTAGAAGCGACGCCGTTTCGCTAGCGAGCATATATCTACTATTGAGAAGTCTGCCAGCAGGTAGCGTAGGAACCAGTCGTTGGGGAAATTAGCGTGTTTTTGTGATGAGCGCTATACGACATCGTTTTGAGGTGCAAGTGACGTAAGATTATCTGTTGGTGTTAGAACTTCACTGTAGCTTGCTGCTGATATTTAGCGAGAGCTGCTGCCAGCTATGATGACGTCAGTGGAGCGACGTCGTTTGAGTTAGTTGCAACGCTGCGTTTTGATGTTGCTGGTGGTATCAGCTGAGAGTAGCGTTATGCGTTGTTTTGTTCTTGCGACTGGATGTTCAGCTGTTGGCAGCTAAGATTACGTCATTTATGCGACGTCGTTTTTATAAGTTATTTCGACGCTGTTTTGATTTGTATTCGAGGGCTTTTGCTATCGTTGCTACTGACAGCAGCAGGTTCGTTTGTTGAAGAGAAGGCGTCGACTGATTTTTGTCGGTGGATTGTTTTTAAGATTTCAGCAGTGGTGGGAATTATTTAAGGAAGACTTGGTCTTCGAATTTGTGATATCAGTTCCCATACTTAGAAATTTCCAGCCTTTCGTTCTCTGTTTCTCGAACCCTAGAGTACTGTTCACCGTGAGGTTTTCCGACGATTTCACGTCGTTCCGGTGGTTGTTTTGGCTCGTGCGAGGTAGCGTTTTTTACCAGAGTCTTCGGGATTTTTCGCAGGGTTAGTTGTTGCTCAGTATAAGGTACGGATTTGAGCTTGATTTAGCTTGGGATTGGCGTGAGATATTATGTTTGGCTGCTGGGATGGTTTGGTGAACTTATCAGTGCATTGCTTGCTGAGCATTGGTGTTTATGCTAGCTGTTTATTGTGAATTGCATACACGCATTTGTTCACGCATATTTCAGGTCCCATGTGTATCGTGTTTTGCAGCCTTGTATTTTGTATTTCTGTTGTTGATTTCTTACCAGGATGTGAGGGCGAGCGGCGATACCGCACTCTCATCTCCCTGCTGGGATCGTATCCACCATGAGCCGAGTGG
This sequence comes from Dorcoceras hygrometricum, assembly GCA_001598015.1. Taxonomy (NCBI): domain Eukaryota; kingdom Viridiplantae; phylum Streptophyta; class Magnoliopsida; order Lamiales; family Gesneriaceae; genus Dorcoceras; species Dorcoceras hygrometricum. Next base: position 114,040 of record KV011193.1, on the reverse strand, counting down.
TTAACTACCACAGTTCATGGGCGAGGCAATAGTAGGTTGAGTTGTTTGATGCATCCGGTAAGTGGGTGTTGTATCATGGCGAATGGCTCACTACCACACTGTGAACTCACCCCGTGGCCACTGTACGTTGTCGATGTTTCTTGGAGCTATGTTTGAGTTCCTTAGCTCCCTTGTGGGTCGAGCTTTCCATTGTTCCTTGGCGTCTCATGCATAGCACCTGCATTTTATTCCTTGCTGTTATTTCTGTTGTATTATTGCTCTCCGTACTGGGGTTTGACCCCATGTCCCTCCGGGGCTTGGTTTGTTTCTTTGTTGCGTTGTTTTCAGGAAACCCAGGTTCTACAGCTGGTCGTGGGTTTAACCCAGCTGGTGGTGCCCCAGGAGGTGGCTAGTGTGTCCCAGTAGCATATAGCATATATATGTATATGTATAAGTTAGCCAGGGGGATGCCCTGCGCTTTGTTGTTGTACCCGTAGGGGAATATGATACATGTTGGACTTATGTATGCCTTGTTGTTGAATGTTTATGATTTGGGAACTTATTTTAAGTATTGTTGTATTTTTAAATTATATGTTTAAAACCGTCGGGCCTAAAAGCGAAAATTTTACCCGCTTTTTGATAGCTTCCGCATGTGTTTATCTGTTGTGAGCACGAGGCCTGACAGCTCAGGTGGATGATTTTTATTCCACCAGAGACCTAGACAACAGGAGGTCGACGCTGCATGTTCCCCCTGAGTTCCTGTTGGATCTACTGGAATACCACTCGTTGTAAAATCACTAGTTATAATGATCTCATTAGAATGCACATGTTCTCCACCAGCTTGATCACGATCTAGACCAGCCTGCGCAATATCGAATATCTGCATTGGTGATTGGCATATCCATAGTGTGCTGGTCATTAGATTGACATTTGTGTTGTACCTCGTTGTCACATGATTCATCCAGATTAGTAGATTCCAGACGAGTGCACAAATAATCTAGCTTTGAAGCTGATATTGATCTAAGGCTGGTTTCATCAAACACCACACGAGCTGATTCCAACAGTGAGAGTCATGTTGCTGAAAACTCGATAGTCTCTGCTCACTGCAGAGTAACCTAGGAAGATAACTGTATTAGATTTAGCATCAATAGCTTTCAGGTATGTTTTATCGTTGTTATAGATAAAACATCTGCATCCAAATAGTCTGAAATAAGATATATCAGGTTTATTGCCATTCCAGAACTCATATGGAGTTACTCCATGTCTCTTATTTCATCGATCTGTTTTGAGTATAGAAAGTTGTATTGACTGCATCTGCCCAAAATTTGTTTGAAATGTCGGAATCGTCAATCATAGTTGTAGCAAATTCTTTTAAAGTTCTATTTCGCGCTCAGCTAACCCGTTTTTTGAGGTGTTCTAGCTGCACTTAAACTCATGTTTGATTCCAATGTCATTCAGATAGGAGGAAATTTTAAAATTCAAAAACTCTGTTCCTCTATCACTCCTAATCCGATTGACATGACGAGATTGCTCATTTAGTAAACGTTTCAAAAGCTTAATCAGCTGGTTGGCAGTTTGATCTTTGGATTTCAAAAACAACACTCCCAAGTAAATTTTTAAAAATAATCAAATAGAACAAGGGTGTACTTCATTCCTCTAAACTGGTTACGGATATTGGACCAAAAAGATCCAGCTTACGTGATGTTTTATCACTGCCTCTAGTTTTGAAAGTTGATTTTAAATGCTTACCAAGCTGACAGGAAGTGCAAATCTTATCTTTTGAAAAGTTTAATTTGGGAAAACCATCAACCAAATCACGCTTAATCAGATTGGCAATTGTTTGAAGTTGAGATAGTTTATTTGGTTGATGCCATAGCAAGATCTTAGAAGAGTCAGCTACTAGGCAAGTTTGCTCTATATGCGGCTGATATGACCAATCAACCTTGTAGGTGTTTCCGGAACGATAACCTACCAGCACGGTAAGACCTTCCGGATTTAGAATCAAAGCATGAGTGCTTTTGAAATTTAACTGAATAGTTACTGTCGCACAACTGACTGATACTTATCAAAGTGTAGCACAAGTTCTCGTCAAGGAGAACGTCGTTGACAGTAAAATTACCATGGGTAAGCTTACCCTTGACCACGGTGTCACCGTGGGAGTTATTGATCTTGGGTCCATTGAAAGATTTGATATATGTTGGTCGCTTGGCTTGCGAGGACTAGAAATTTGTTATATAGTGCTTAATGAATTTATTAGATCGGAATGAGGAATTAATCGGAGAAGCGTGCCTTGTGAACTATCGGGTATCCAGTCTAGGAGAACTGGTGAAAGCTGTTCGTTGAAATCAGCTTTAGATGCAGGCAGATTTTAGCAGAGGAGCCCAGAGCTGGAGAGAGAGAATATGAGTGTGATCTGTTGAGATCTAGTTTGGCATATGAGATCTGAGTTGGTTGTAGAGTAACCTGCGTGCATGGCGCTCAGAGCTGGATGCTCCTATATGGTCAAAGTGCACGATCTGATCTAAACTGGTTGGGGAAATGAAATCTGGATAGTTCTTGTGATCAGAACTGGATGTGCGATCAGTTTGTGGTCCAGACCGGATGAGTTCAGGTATGGGTCAGCTTTGGCGTGAGCTGGTCGTTATGAGCGGGAATCCTACGTGACGTCGTTTGGTGGGAGTCAAATCTGGTGTAGTGCTCAGATCTTAGTTGGTTGACTTTCAATGTAGCAGATCTCGGGATTTAGTAATTGGCTTTGACTTTGACTTTGAATATGTATTGTTAGAGTAATTAGCCAACTTGTGGCGTGTGGGCTTTTGATGAATCTTTGTGTAAAACAATCTTTGTTTATGAAATCCGCATATTATATATGGCATTCTTTATCATCATTATTTTATAATGTTAACAATTGTGTTGGATAAAGACCTGGAATGCACCATAGTGTATGTTAGATGTGATAGTGGATATGATGGCTATCATGAAACATATCTAATAGTCACTGTGTATTCTGAACTTGTTCCTAGAGTACTGGTTTACCAATTCCCGTGCAGACAAGGATATGATACTCAAAGTGTTGAGTATAATAGGAGGAAGGTTGGGAGCATGACTTCCCAAAAGTAGCTAAGGGAGTAGGACTTCCATATTTAGATAATGAGAGTAAAACCTGTCATATATAGATTTAGTGGTCCGAAAATTTGGTTTTGCATCATAATGATCAGTTTTGTAAAATGAGCACATCGGTGATATCTGATCATCGATCGGGATTATGATGAGACCACAATCGAGGGAGTCGAAACGAATGTTCACAGTTCGAGTTGAACCGAATGTTCACAGTTCGACTTGAAATGAATGTTCACAGTTCTACTTGAAACGAATGTTCACAGTTTTGTTTACATCAAACTCTTTCCCTCAATCTATAAATATTTCATGAAGGGAGAAAGAAAAAAAACACAACAAAAGCTATTTAGCAAATTCTCCCCCTCTCCTCCTCTCCCTCCTCCCGCCGTCGCCGCCGCCGTCGCACTTCGCTGCGATCGTCCTGGCGAGGAGATTCTGCTCGCAAAATCCTCCTTGGGGTTCTAATGCACTCCAACGAAGGAATTGGAAAACTGGTCGGTGGACCGAATTAGGAGCCACCAAGTGGATCTGATTAGAAGCAACCAAAGAAGTGATATGGGTCTATTCGCCATACAGGTATATTGTAAACATCCTATTAATTTTTGAATTATTATATAGGTGTATTGACCGTTCCCGGGCTCCTAAATTTTTAATTCTTCCGCTGTGCCCCGGGAGAGGGATCCGGATACGCCGCTGCGCTCACAGTGGTATCAGAGCTTTGGCTCGGATCTCTCAATACACCTTATTCTGCATGAATTGCATCAAATATCGTTTTTTTTAAAAAAATAAAAAATTTCCGGCCCCTCGCCGCCGCGCCACCGTTGCGCACCCATGCGTAAATAGCGGGATACGCGTGCGCATATCGCGTGCAAGTTGCGGCGGTCGTTGCGCCCGCCGGCCGTTAACCGTGCGTGCACGTCGTGCACGGTGGTGTGCGCACACCACCACCCCACCTGCACGAACTGGTCACGCAGGTGGACTCCCCCCCCCCCACATGCGCACACGTTGCGCACAGGGGCGCGCACAGCGTGCACCCACGTGATGTACCCGTGCAGGCGGCGTGCGCACACCCACCGCCCCACCTGCACGAGCTGGTCGCGCAGTTGACCGCCCCACCGTGCGCACACGATCCGCACAGCGTGTAGCACTCGTGCTACACGCATGAGGCCGGCGGCGCACCGCCTGTGCGGCGGTTCCAGGGATGGAGATGCGGCGTCGATTTTTGAATTCTATGGTTTTTACTGGACTGTCTCGGGCGGCCCGATTTGTTTTTGGGCCAATGCTTGCTATTAGGCATTTTTGGTTGGACCAAAATTAATTTTTGAAAATTTTGAGATATTGGGCCTAAAATTGTTTTAAGCCCAAAATTGATGCAATTAAAATAAAAAAATAAAATTTTATTTATAAAATATGATTTTATATTTAAAATATGATTTTGTAGGATAAATCTTATTTGATTATTTTATTTATGTCAATTAAATGAGTTAATTATATAGATAATGTTTGGGATGATCGGGAGCCGTGCCCAATGTGTTAGGTGTATGCTAGGTTTTACAATTTTGGTTTTAATATTGTTGAAATCAATTCAAAGTGGGCCTGGTTATGGCCCGTTTCCACCCCTTTAAAATGTATTCCTATTTGTCATGGTTATTTAAATGTAAATATTAGACTTAGTGGGAGGATAATTTTGAAGATGGTGGAGATGATGATCAAAGATATTGAAGACCAAAGACTTGTAAAACTTGAAGCTTATGTAATAGGATTGCATTTGCATATTGCATGTCACCTAGGATTGGACCTAGATCCGTGCTTGGCAACCACGGATCGCATCGGAAAGCTGTACACGTCATTGACACTTGCTGTGAGTTGGTTGGAACTCCCTTCAACGTTGGCTCATATTATTGGGGACATTAAGGGGATCGTCCATCACAACTCAACATTGATGGGTCATCTTGACACGTGATAGTAATCGACGTCATATTATTGGGCCCTTACTGGACGTGAGGTAAATACATGGAGGTTGCACCTGTTGCAATTGGGCTCTACCTTTTGAGGGTCATGGTTGGCTGATATTATTTGGAACCATGAGTTCTTGATTTGACTCTGTGTACCCACTAAGGAAACTTGCTTTCTCGATTTCATTAGAGGGTGGTGAAATCATTAAAATAGTGGGAGGGTAATTCATAAAACTAAATGACCAAGTTTTATGTCTTAGCATTTTTCATGAATAGTCAGTAATGCATGTCTGTTTTCTTTTCAGTATAGACTGCTTTCATTCTGTCTTCGATCAAAAATCTACTTGCTGCTATACTGGATAGCAACAAGTTCACTGGCTTAAAATACCAAGATTGGCTTCGAAACCTCAAGATTGTCTTGGCTTCAGAGAAACTTCTCTACACGCTAGATAAGAACCCTCCGAAGGAAGCCCCTGCCAATGCCAGTCCTGAGGAGCTGGCAAAGCTGGACAAATAGTGGGATGACGAGCTTAAGGCACGGTGCTATATGATAGCATCTATGTCCAACGAAATGCAGCGGAGGTTTGAGAAGACGGAGTATGCTTGTGGCATACACCTTCATCTCAAAGAGCTGTATGGGGAGAACTCTCGGACTGAGAGGTTCTCTACTGTAAAGGAGCTCATGACGAGCCACATGCGTGAGGGGACTTCGGTCCACGAGCATGGGGTCAGTATGATTGGGCTCATTGAGAAGCTAGTGGGCCTTGATATCTCGCTTCCACATGAGTTGTCTGTGGATCTGCTTCTCCTCTCCCTGCCTGCTGCGTTCGACCCCTTTGTGGTCAACTTTAACATGAACAAGCTGGAGGCCACCCTTGAAGAGGTGGTAAACATGCTTGTCGTGTTCGAGAGGACCATAAAGAAGGACAAGCTCGTCCTCCTTTTGGGCTCTTCTTCCTTTGCGAATAAGAGGCCCAAATGCAAGGGTAAGAAGCGTTCTTCCCTGCGAAGGAGGTAATGCCTTCCAAGAAGCCCAAGGCAAGGACTTCAAAGACGAACAAATCTGAGGATGTTTGTCACCACTGCCACAAGCCTGGGCATTGGAGGAGGAACTGTAGGGATTACCTCGAGCAGTTGCGAACTGCGAAAGGTATGTTCTACATTGAAATAAATATGTCTCTTAACTCGACTTCTGGGTACTTGATACCGGATGTGGATCTCATATCTGCAATGACTTGCAGGTAATGACAAGAAGATGGCGTCTTAGAGAGGATGAGACCCACTTGAGGCTTGGCGACGGAGCAAGGGTTGCGGCCGAAGCTATAGGAGATGTTTATTTATTTCTTTCTTAAAATTTTAAGTTGTTGCTGAGAAACGTTTTATTTGTTCCTGAATTAATAAAGAACATCATTTCCGTTTCTATGCTTGATAGTGATGGATATTCTTGTCATTTTGCCAATTCGATTTGCAATATTTACAAGAATGAATGTTTAATTGGAATTGGGGAACGCGAAAACGATCTGTACGCCTTAAAATTGAGAATTTCCAACTCGCGATGTGGAAACACACACAACAACGATAAAAAGGAAAAACGATAGTTTGAACCCAGCACAACTTTGGCATGCTAGGCTAGGACATGTTTCCTTAAACAGGATGAACAAGTTGATTAGGAGTGACATGTTTGATATGTCTGATATTAACTCCCTACCAACTTGTGAATCTTGTCTCAAGGGAAAAATGACAAAATTGCCCTTCACGGGCAAGACTGAACGCTCAAGGCCTATTGGATTTGATCCATACTGATGTGTGTGGCCCACTTAGTATTGGTACTAAGTCCGGTCACACCTACTTCATCACCTTTACCGATGATCACTCTAGATATGGGTACCTGTACTTAATGAAGCACAAGTCTGTATCCTTTGAAAGGTTTAAAGAATTCAAAGCTGAAGTAGAAATTCAATTGGGAAAAAATATTAAAACACTTCGATCTGATCGAGGTGGAGAATACTTGAGTGCCGAATTTCAAGACTATCTTAAAGAGAATGGGTTTCTTTCACAGTGTAACCCTCCGACCACACCACAGCTTAACGGTGTAGCGGAGCGTCATAATCGAACTTTGATGGACATGGTTCGATCTATGATGAGTTTCACTGAACTCCTGCTGCATTTTCTATGCACTCTAAACGGTCGTAATGTTGTTGAACAATGTCCACACCAAGGCAGTGGATAAAACTCCATATGAGATATGGATGGGAAAACCACCCAAGTACTCATACTTGAGGATTTGGGGATGTCCTGCTTACGTGAAGCAGACAGTGGGAGATAAGCTGAATAATAGATCCATCTTATGCTACTTCATTGGGTATCCAAAGAATTCTGTTGGATACTGCTTCTACTATCCCAATGAAAGAAAAGTGTTTGTTTCCAGAAATGCCACATTTCTGGAAAAGGAATTTCTACTTTATAGAAAAGGCAAGATAGTAGAACTTGGAGAGGTTCGAGAACCAACTGAAGTACCAAGTGATTCTCCTGCACCTCAAGAGCCAATCCTTGATATGGACACACCTAGGAGATTTGAAAGGGTTCCTAGGGCTCCTGTTAGATATGGTTTCCTCTTTGAAGATGATCAAATTGATCAAACTTTTGAATGTGATCCAAGAACCTTCAAGGAGGCAATTTTCGATGCTGATTCTAATTTGTGGCTTCAAGCAATGCAATCTAAGATTGACTCAATACATTCAAACCAAGTTGGACTCTTCTCAAGAGCCAATCCTTGATATGGACACACCTAGGAGATTTGAAAGGGTTCCTAGGGCTCCTGTTAGATATGGTTTCCTCTTTGAAGATGATCAAATTGATCAAACTTTTGAATGTGATCCAAGAACCTTCAAGGAGGCAATTTTCGATGCTGATTCTAATTTGTGGCTTCAAGCAATGCAATCTAAGATTGACTCAATACATTCAAACCAAGTTTGGACTCTTGTGAATCCTCCCGAAGGAATAGTTCCTATTGGGTGTAAATGGATATACAAGAGAAAACTTGGGCCTAATGGTAAGGTACTGACCTACATGGCGCGACTGGTCGCGAAAGGTTACACTCAAAGACAAGGTGTTGACTATGTGAAACTTTTTCACCAGTTGCAATGTTCAAGTCATTTAGAATTCTACTAGCCAGAGCCGCATGGTATGGCTATGAGATATGGCAAATGGATGTGAAAACTGCCTTCCTTAATGGAAACATAAGGAAGTGATCTATTTGACGCAGCCTGAGGGTTTCGCATCTGTGGGAAGTGAGCATAAAGTATGCAAACTTTAGAGATCGATCTATGGTCTGAAACAAGCATCGAGAAGTTGGAATCTTAAATTTTATGAAACAATTAAAGAATTTGGTTTCATCAAGAATCCCGAGTTGCCATGTGTGTATATGAAGGTAGTTAAAAATGCGGTGACATTCCTTGTACTTTATGTTGATGACATTCTACTCATTGGGAATGACGTAAGAATGCTGCAGTCAACTAAAGTATGGTTGTCTAGATTCTCGATGAAGGACATGGGTGAAGGGACTCACCCAAGCGACCAACATCGATACCATATAAGCGGTTCTCAATGGAAGAGTCCAAGAGAGGACACCTGCCTATGTGCCACGGGGTCACTCTATCTATGTCTATGTGTCCGAAGACAGATGAGGAGATATAGAGTATGACACGTGTGCCATATGTCTCGGCAATAGGTAGTATTATGTATGGTATGATCTCAACTAGATCGGATGTTGCATATGCTCTGAGTGCTACGAGCCGCTACCAAGCAAATCTCGACCAAATGCATTTGAAGGCCGTGAAAGATATTCTTAAGTACTTACGATGGACTAAGAATATGTTCATGGTCTATGGGGGTGGTGAACTAAAATTGGAAGGCTATATTGATTCTAGCTTCCAATGCGATGTGGACGATTCGAAGTCGACCTCTGGATTTGTATTCATGCTCAATGGTGGTTCTGTCTCTTGGAAGATTTCCAAACAAGAGACCATCGCGGATTCAACCACTGAGGCTGAGTACATCGCAGCATCAGCTGCTGCTAAAGAGGCGGTTTGGATAAGGAATTTCGTCCAAGAGTTGGGCGTAGTCCCTGAAGGAGTTGGTCCAGTCCCGGTGTACTGTGAGAACACATGTTCCGTTGCGCAAGCAAAGGAACCTAGGTCTCACCAAATATCCAAACATATACTCAGGAAATACCACATAATCCGAGATATTGTGGCTAGAGGTGACATAGCAGTTGAGAGAGTCGCCTCTACAGACAACATTGTTGATCCACTTACGAAGCCATTACCAGGCCCGTTCTTTGAACAACATCGCGAAGCAATGGGACTACGCATTATGAGTAGTTGTCTTTAGGGCAAGTGGGAGATTGTTAGAGTAGTTGCCCAACCATCCAACTTGTGGCGTGTAGACTTTTGATGACTCTTGTGTAAAACAATCTTTGTTTATGAAATTTGCATTTTATATATGGCATTCTTTATCATTATTATTTTATAATGTTAACAATTGTGTTGGATAAAGACCTAGAATGCACCATAGTGTATGTTATATGTGATAGTGGATATGATGGCTATCATGAAACACATCTAATTGTCACTGTGTATTCTGAACTTGTTCCTAGTCGATTGGGCCGTCAAAATGAGGATAAGGCCGCCCGAGTTTGAGACTAGCATCTGCGATGTGAAGTACCAAGTTTCATTGGTAGGGAACATTATGATGTTCTGAGCATGCAGATGGATGGTTTGCCTGGTGAACTATCGAGCTACCCTCGTTTGGATTCTCCAAGTGGTTACCATTTGAGTGGAGAGTCCGAGGTCTTGGTTGTATGGATTAGTCCTTACTACTCGAAACATCATTTAGACTCTACATGATTAGTCGTCTCACTTTCACTCGTTTACCGACTTCGTGAAGGTCATCAGGTGTCGAGATTGGGTGAGGTCACGAAGCATGTGGAGTCGATACTTTGTTGTCGAGGATTCACCGCTCGCCCTAGTGCGATGATATCCTATGCTATCTGAGGAGATAATAGTGTGACAAATCTCTGGCCAGAGTACTCTTGTGCTTCAGTGTAAATGATTTTACCTGGTAGCACTCACGATGTCGCTATTCTGATCTCCAAGATGTATGCATGGCTATCGAATCTCTAACGAATCTCGATTTATCAATGGTCGTAGATTCGATCGGGATATATGAGTTGAAAGGACCGTACTATACGCTAACCATGACCGACTGTTTCTTGCAGGCACTATCAGTGATAACCATGGGGCGATGTTGCTAGGCGTTTTACCATGGTACGATGGGTAGATCAGAAAAATGTGTTTTCTGATTCACAATGAAATGTGAGCCCACGGCTAGCTGTATCCCTGAACCATTGAGGGTCACACAGTGTACTGGTTTACCAATTCCCGTGCAAACAAGGATATGGTACTCAAAGTGTTGAGTATAATAGGAGGATGTTAGGAGCATGACTTCCCAAAAGTAGCTAAGGGAGTAGGACTTTCATATTTAGCTAATGAGAGTAAAACCTGTCATATATAGATTTAGTGGTCTGAAAATTTGATTTTGCATCATAATGATCAGTTTTGTAAACTGAGCACATCGGTGATATCTGATGATCGATCGGGATTATGATGAGACCACAATTGAGGGAGTCGAAACGAATGTTCACAGTTCGAGTTGAACCGAATGTTCACAGTTCGAGTTGAACCGAATGTTCACAGTTCTACTTGAAACGAATGTTCACAGTTCTACTTGAAACGAATGTTCATAGTTTTGTTTACATCAAACTCTTTCCCTCAATCTATAAATATGGCATGAAGGGAGAAAGAAAAAAAACACAACAAAAGCTATTCAGCAAATTCTCCCCCTCTCCTCCTGTCCCTTCTCCCATCGCCACCGCCTCCGTTGCACTTCGTTGAGATCATATTGGCGAGGAGATTCTGCTCACGAAATCTTCCTTGGGGTTCTAGTGCACTCCAACGAAGGAATTGGAAAACTGGTCGGTGGACCGGATTAGGAGCAACCAAGTGGATCTGATTAGGAGCAACCAAAGAAGTGCTATTTCCATTTTAGAAATACTCAGAGCCAGGCGCCTAGTCGCCAGACAGGTATATTCTAAACATCCTATGAATGTTTGAATTATTATATAGGTGTATTGATCATTCCCGGGATCCTAAATTTTTAATTCTTCCACTGTGCCCCGGGAGCGGGATCCGGATCCGCCGCTGCGCCCACATGTATACCATTATATATTTCCCAACACTTAGCCAATTTCAGACCTGATATTTTTTATCTTATTTCTAGAGAACTTGTGATACGTACTGTTTCTCAAACCCTCAATGTTCATCGTACTGTATTTCCTCCTATCATCATACATTTACACCATCGTTTGGAGCAAGGTCGGTGGTGCTGAGCTCGTCTCCTCTAGATCCTTCGATTAGTACCATTTTGGAGGCTTGGTCGGCGTGTTGAGGGAGTGCGAAGTAGTTGCAGTGTTCGTTTCTCTCGCTATTTCCGGCCAATAGTTTCTCCCATTCTTTTGAGCGCTGGGATTTGAGATTTCAGGCAGCTCCTGTTGAGTTTCTTGGTGAGCTAGAAGGGCAGCAGATCGGAGCAGGCTGTTGGAGCTGTGTTCTCGTGCGTGAGAGTTGGTTGTGTGCTTCTGTGTGATCAGTTGAGGTAGCAGCTATGTAGAGGGTGAGGTACGGATTGAGATCGTATTAGCAGCTGTACTATCAGTCTGAGAATATTTCTTTCGTGCATGAGTTGCTATGATTATGTGCTAGATAGATGTAAGCATGATTATGCTTGGCATACATGCATAGCATATTGAGCCTATATTTTTTGAGACCTGATAATCGTTGAGTCACGATTTTCCGACTGATATGACGTGCTAAGAATCCAATGTCGTCACTGAGTTGTGCCAGCTGAGTCGGTGTGATTTGGATTCTGTTGATCTTTTGAGATGTTATTGCACAGCTGAGTCATTGTGCCTTGCTTAGCGATGATTATTTGTAGCCCTCATGCATTGCACGTTTGAAATATTGCATGTCTGATATGATTGTTGCTTATTCAATGCTCTTCGTACTGAGGTTTGACCTCGTTTTATTTTCCCTTTCCAGGCTACTTTGGTCTGTGTGACTTTTGTAGGGTCTTCAGGTTATCCAGCTGGACTGAGTGGAGTGTCGGCTGGTAGATCCTTATTTTGAGTCACAGTTATATTTTATGTATTGAATAAATGAACCAGGGTATGACCTGAGTGAATATTGTAATTCGGGGATCTGTAATTGTTGTATACTTGGATATGGCTTAATGTTGTTGTGTGGGTTTTTGAGTTAAAATCCATACTTTGAGTATGATTGTATTTTAAAAGAGTTTATTTCAGTTCAGGCCCAAGAGAAAAATTTTAGCCCATATTTTTTATGCTTCCTTGCATTTATGATTAATTAAGTAATTAATCGATGTTTTAGCACACCGGGCCTGACATGAGTCTTGTTGTGACACGAGAGCATCACACGTGTATGTTTCGGTCGGACTTGCCTGTGTGTGGGTTGAGTAAGCCCCACCAGGTTTTTGTGATGTGGTGTCTAGTGATACTACTCCTAGTGTGGAGTTGTTATCCCGTGAGTAGTGCTGAGCCATGTTGGCAAGTTTGTGAGTAAGCACTGGTGTGGAAGTTGTTTGCTTTGGCAATGTACCTTCTCGCTATTTTAGGATTGAGGATGGCTGTTTCCTGCTTGGGATCCGGTTCTCTGAGCTTTGTTTGAGGTTGGTGACCACCTTTCCCCTACTGTTTGAGAATTTTCCCTAACTCGTTTGCAGTTGAGATTTCCTCGATTTTCTCTGAGCCTTCAGTACGGCGTATGTCTTCTTAGATAATTGTTCAGCCAGTGGAGTTCCCCTTGTTGGTGGTCCGGATCCGCCCCCCGGCGAGGCAGCGGAAGAACATAGAAAAAGGGCCGGGAGACGATCAATACGAAAAATCAGACAATACAAATATCGTCGTACATAGGGTGTTCAAAATTGAATACCTTGCTGGCACTTGTGCCTGGCTCCAACCGATATTACAAGAACCCGGCTCTTCTCGGTAGATTGCGGTAGTTTACGCCAATCCGGTCCACGACCAGATCCGAGACTCCTTCGTCAGGCTGCACTAGAAGCACTGACTAGATCAGCACGAACGGATTCTCCTCGTCGAGTTGGCAGGAAACGAATTTCCGGCGACAACGGGCGGCGGCGGCGGCGGCGCACGGCGGGGGGCGGCGGCGGCGCTTGGAGAGGAGAGGAGGGGCGGCTTTTGTGCTAGGGTTTGTTAATTGTGAGTTGTATGTTATGATGTATGTTAAGTCTTGCTTAAGTCTAATTAAATAGACTTAAGTGTTGGACTTGGACCGGCCCAACGGGCCCCGGTCCAACGATGAACATTCAGTTCATCTCCAACACCGAGACTTCACCGTAACTCCGATCCCCGATCAGATCGGACCGATCGACTCAGTTTCCGAAACTGAATACAATGATCTGAAAAACCATTTTTCAGAACCCCAATGCAAAATGACCGTTTTGCCCCTCAACAACGGGAAACCTCGGTTTGACCCCTGTTGACTTTTAGGAAGTCGCACTTCCCGAAATCCTCTTCTCGTGCTCAACACATTGAGCTGAGTATCCGTGCGGGAATCTCGAATCTAGTACTTGTGTGACCCTCAATGGTTCAGGGATACAGCTAGAAGTGGGCCCACAACCATTGCGGCTCCGGAATCACAATTCCGGACTTGCCCAACGGATCATGGTAAAGCGTCTAGCAACATCGCCCCATGATCCCCTAGGTATCACTGATAGTGCCTGCAAGAACCAGTCGGTCATGGTTAGCGTACAGTACGGTCCTTTCAATCCATATATCCCGATCAGATCAACGACCATTGGTAAATCGAGAGTCGTTAAAGATCCGATAGCCATGCATACATCTTGGAGATCGAATAGTGACATCGCGAGTGTAACTAGGTAAACACATTTACCTAAAACACTTCTAGTACTCTGGCCAGAGATTTATACACTATTATCCCCTCAGATAGCATAGGATATCCACGCATGTCTGCGAGCGATGAATCCTCGACAACGATGCATCAACTCCTACAGGCATCGTGGTCTCACCCAATCCCGACGCCTTTTGATTCCAGGTGAGTCTGCAAACGGGTCAAAGTGAGACGCCTATCATGTATAGTCTCAATGACATTTCGAGTCGTGAGGACTAATCAGTACAACCAAGACCTCGGATTTATCCACTCGACAAATGGTAACCACTTGGAAAGTCCGAACGAGGGTAGTTCGATAGATCACCAGGTCACTATCTATCTGCATGCTCAGAACATCACAATGTTCCCTACCAATGAAACATGGTACTTCGCATCGCAGATACTAGTCTCGAACTCGGGCGGCCTTATCCTCATTTTGACGGCCCAATCGACTAGGAACATGTTCAGAATGCACAGCGACTATTAGATGTGTTTCATGATAGCCGTCATACCCACTATCACATCTAACATACGCTTCAGTGCATTCTAGGTCTTTACTCAACACAATTGTAAATCATTACACACATAATGAAAGTAAAGAATGCCATATAAGTAAATGCGAATATAATATATAAAGACTGTTTGTACAAGAGTCTATAAAACCCACACGCCACAAGTTGGCTAGTTGGGCATCTACTCTAACAATCTCCCACTTGCCCTAAAGCCAACTACTCATCAGACGCAGTCCCATTGTTTCGCGATGTTTTTCAAACAACGGTCCAGGCAAGGGCTTCGTAAGTGGATCAGCAACGTTGTCCACAGAGGCGACTCTCTCAATAGCTATGTCACCTCTAGCCACAATATCCCGGATTATGTGGTATTTCCTCAGTATGTGTTTGGATCTTTGGTGAGACCTAGGCTCCTTTGCTTGCGCAACGGCACCAGTGTTGTCGCAGTACACCGGGACTGGACCAACTCCATTAGGAATGACGCCCAACTCTTGGACGAAATTCCTTATCCAAACGGCCTCCTTAGCAGCAACTGATGCTGCAATGTACTCAGCCTCAGTGGTTGAATCCGTGATGGTGTCTTGCTTGGAACTCTTCCAAGAGACAGCACCACCATTGAGCATGAATACAAATCCAGAGGTTGATTTCGAATCATCCACGTCACACTAGAAGATAGAATCAGTGTAGCCTTCAAGTTTCAGTTCACCACCCCCATAGACCATGAACATATTCTTAGTCCTTCGCAAGTACTTAAGAATATCCTTCACGGCCTTCCAATGCAATTGGCCGGGGTTGGCCTGGTAGCGGCTCGTGACACTCAGAGCATACGCGACATCCGGTCTAGTCGAGATCATGCCATACATAATACTAACTAT
>KV011193.1:10970-74920 GCA_001598015.1 Dorcoceras hygrometricum | reverse complement strand
TTCTGAAAAATGGTTTTTCAGATCATATTATTCAGTTTTGGAAACTGAATCGATCGGTCCGATCTGATCGGCGATCGGAGTTACGATGAAGTCTCGGTGGTGGAGATGAACTGAATGTTCATCGTTGGACCCGGGCCCGTTGGGCCGGTCCAAGTCCAACACTTAAGCTTATTTAATTAAGCCTAATCAAGACTTCAACATAACATAACAAACCTAACCCTAAACCTAGCATTGGCCGCCGCCCTCCCTCCTCTCTACAAGTCGCCGCCGCCGCCGCCGTGCGCCGCCGCCCGTCTTCGCCCAAAAATTGTTTCCGGCCAATTCGACGAGGAGAATCCGTTCGTGCAGATCTCGTCAGTCCTTCTAGTGCAGGCTGATGAAGGAGTGTCGTTTCTGGTCGTGGACCGGATTGGCGATTTCTACCGCAATCTACCGTGAAGAGCCGACGTTATTGTAACTACGGTTGGAGCCAGGCACAAGTGCCAGCAAGGTAGTGTTTTGAACACCCTATGAATGACGATATTGTATTGTTTATTTTATCGTATTGATCGCCTCCCGGACATGTATTTTCTGTTCTTCCGCTGCCTAGCCGGGGGGCGGATCCGGATCACCAACACACCTACGTTAAGGAATGTTCTATAGAGTAAGCGATGGAATTTCAAGTCGATCAGGTGGTGAAGTTTCATGGTTTCTCCGATGTCATTAATGTCCGGCAGAGACTCTATGCATAATTTAAGTGCTGGAAGCGCTTGCAGGCAGTTTCAAGTTTCGATTGGCCACGAGTTTAACGTTTTTCTCCCCTGACTAGATGGCTAGTCCGGGCTGACCATGCAGAATTCCAGAAGACTTACTGCGAGCAGCAGCGATGATTGTTGATGGTGTTCGACGGGGATTTCGTGCCTTGTTAGAGTTTTTATAATGCTTTTACTACCGAGTGATGTTCGGTATCCCTTTCTTTGAATTTTCGTACGGTGAGAAGTACAGATCGCATTACCGATTAACATAAGTTGGGGAACATAAGTGGCCTTCACCAAATTTTGCACCATATGAGAAAGACTAGAAGGATCTGCTTTGGATTAAGGGCGAAGACTGCACGGGATCGCTATTCGAGTTTTTGTTTTTAAGGGTGTGAGTCCTTAGAATTTCAGGTTGTCGCTTGTGTACTTCTTGTGAGTTTCTCCTCCTAGTCGCGATAGCTTGTGCTCGAGGAGTAAGTTAGCTCATAAAATCTTCAACCTTTATGAAAGTTTCTGGAACGATTGGACCATTGGCGTGTAGTTGTGAGTGCCGGCTGAGTTGTTGTGGATACATGGTGTGTTTCATGTGTCTAGACGAAGAAATGCGAGCCATATCCTTCTTTTGTGTTGAGGACTGATGGAGTGGAGCTAGACTAGACCCTAAGATGTTATGATAAACACGTGAGATTCCTGAACAGAGAGGAGAAATGGTCGAGGAATAAGACCACTCTTTGTGTGTTGGAGCTTGAAATTGACCATTTGAGAGGTAAATTAAATGTAATAAGGTATGGAAGTGGAAAACGATCTGGAGGTGCTAGGAAAAGTGGACCTTAAAAAAAACCACGGCATCGGAGTTTCCAATGCTGTGACATCCGCTTTATTTGAGATAAACGAATGCAACCCAAGCAGATAATACAATATTTCTGAATTGTGGAACTACGCGGAAGGATAAGATCTTACCTTGGGTTGTGGTGCAGTAAGATAGGGTTGTGCGAGAAGAGGCTACTCAAGAAGCAGAAGCTGAGGTTAGTGGAGAGTGTCTTCACCCACGTGGAACTCAAATTTCTCCATTGAATCTTGTTCGGTTTGAGTTTTATTTCCCATCATGTTCGTAGCCTTGTCGTGCGCTCTGGGGTGATATCTCTGTAGGAGTTTCGTTGTCTTTTGCTTCATTTTGTGCGAGCAGCTACGGGCTGAACAACATAGTAGCATCAAGCTTAAGGATTCTGTTGTTTTGTTTGTAAGCTGATCAGCGTAGAATGATTCTGAGATGAACTATTTCTCTGGACGCTACGTTAGTTCTCTGTTATGAACTATAGGGGAGTTCAACTCAGGAGTGATTAGCTCGTGAAGGTGCTGAGTAGCGTAAACTATTATAGGCTCAGCCGAAATCTGAGTACAACTTAGAATGTTCTGTGAATCATGAGTGGAGTGTTCAGATCGTGTTTGCTGTGCCGCGTCGTTCGATGGTACTAGCTTAGGCGTACGGTGGTTGTAATTCCAGGTGTACACTAGAGTTATTCGTAGTTATCATATCGGGCGAGATCTGTTCGTGATTTCGGTGTTGGCAAGGGTGAGTCATAGGAGCCAGCTGAGTCGAGAACCGTTCGATTTCGAGGATGAAATCTTTTAAGGTGGAGAGGATGTGAGGACTAGAAATTTTTTATATAGTGATTAATGAATTTATTACATCGGAATGAGGAATTAATCGGAGAAGCGTGCCTTGTGAACTATCGGGTATCCAGTCTAGGAGAACTGGTAAAAGCTGTTCGTTGAAATCAGCTTTAGATGCGGGCAGATTTGAGTAGAGGAGCCCAGAGCTGGAGAGAGAGAGAGAGAGAGTATGAGTGTGATCTGTTGAGATCTGGTTTGGCATATGAGATCTGAGTTGGTTGTAGAGTAACCTGTTTGCATGGCGCTCAGAGCTGGATGCTCCTCTTTGATCAGTGTGTGCGATTTGATCTAAACTGGTTGGGGAAGTGAAATCTGGACAGTGCTTGTGATCAGATCTGGATGTACGAGCGGTTTGTGGTCCAGATCGGATGAGTTCAGGTAAGGGTCAGCTTTGGTGTGAGATGATCGTTATGAGCGGGACTCCTACGCGACGTTGTTTGGTGGGAGTCAAATCTGGTGTAGTGCTCAGATATTAGTTGGTTGACTTTCACTGTAGCACATCCGGGATTTAGTAATTGTATTTGACTTTGAGTGTGTATACCATTATATATTTCCCAACACTTGGCCAATTTCAGACCCGAAATTTCTTATCTTCCTTCTAGAGAACCTGCGATACGTACTGTTTCTCAAACCCTCACTGTTCATCGTACTGGATTTCCTCCGATCGTCGTCGATTTACGCCACTGTTTGGAGCAAGGTCGCTGGTGCTGAGCTCGTCTCCTCTAGATCCTTCGATTAGTACCATTTTGGAGGCTTGGGTCGGCTTGTTGAGGGAGTGCGAAGTAGTTGCAGTTCATTTTCTCTCGCGATTTCCGGCCAGTAGTTTCGCCCGTTCTTTTGAGCTCTGGGATTTGAGCTTTCAGGCAGCTCCTGTTGATTTTCTTGGTGAGCTATAAGGGAAGCAGATTGGAGCAGGCTGGTGGAGCTGTGTTCTCGTGCGTGCGCAGTTGGTTGTGTTCTTCTGTGTGCTCCTGTGTGATCAGTTGAGGTAGCAGCTGTGTAGAGGGTGAGGAGCAAGGTCGCTGGTGCTGAGCTCGTCTCCTCTAGATCCTTCGATTAGTACCATTTTGGAGGCTTGGGTCGGCTTGTTGAGGGAGTGCGAAGTAGTTGCAGTTCATTTTCTCTCGCGATTTCCGGCCAGTAGTTTCGCCCGTTCTTTTGAGCTCTGGGATTTGAGCTTTCAGGCAGCTCCTGTTGATTTTCTTGGTGAGCTATAAGGGAAGCAGATTGGAGCAGGCTGGTGGAGCTGTGTTCTCGTGCGTGCGCAGTTGGTTGTGTTCTTCTGTGTGCTCCTGTGTGATCAGTTGAGGTAGCAGCTGTGTAGAGGGTGAGGTACGGATTGAGCTCGTATTAGCAGCTATAATATCACTATGAGAATATTTATTTCGTGCATGAGTTGCTATGATTATGTGCTAGATGAGTCCGCTTGAATTGCTGGTTTTCGAAGATGATTCATGTGTTTAATTGATTTTGTGTGTGAATTATATGTATAGCTGTAAGCATGATTATGCTTGGCATACACGCATAACATAGTATTTTTTGAGACCTGATAATCGTTGAGTCATGATTTTTCGGCTGAGACGTCGTGCTAAGAATCCAATGTCGTCACTGGGTCGTGATAGCCAGCTGAGTCGGTGTGATTTGGATTCTGTTGATCTTTTGAGATGTTATTGCACAGCTGAGTCATTCTGCCTTGCTTACCGATGATTCTTTGTAGCCCTCATGCATTGCACGTTTGAAATATTGCATGTCTGATATGATTGTTGCTTATTCGATGCTCTTCATACTGAGGTTTGACCTCGTTTTATTTTCCCTTTCTGGACTGTTTTGGTCTGTGTGACCTTTGCAGAGTCTTCAGGTAATCCTGCTCGACTGAGTGGAGTGTCGGCCGGTAGATCCTCGTTTTGAGTCCCAGTTATATTTTATGTATCGAATAAATGAACCAGGGTATGCCCTAATATTGTAATTCGGGGATCTGTAATTGTTGTATACTTGGATATGGCCTATTGTTGTTATATGGGTTTTTGAGTTAAAATCCATATTTTGAGTATGATTGTATTTTAAAAGAGTTGATTTCAGTTCAGTCCCAAGCGAAAAATTTTAGCCCATATTTTTTTATGCTTCCGTGTATTTTTTATTAATTAAGTAATTAATCGAGGTTTTAGCGCACCGGGCCTGACATGGCTTCACCAGTCATGTGTTTTGCGCATCCGCTATCCAGATACCACATTGGTTGCTACAGTCTGGAAGGCTCCTATTCCTACGATCACAAACAATGCAAAGTTTTGGTACCCTTTGGTCTATTTGGTTCCAGGTTTGATTAGATCTTTCGGGCCCACACTTGGATAATCTTAACCCATTTACCAGTGTGTGAATCAACAATGTGTGTTCTTTGATCTGGTGTGAGTTTGATACACAGCATGTTGGCCTTGTGATCTGGGCTTCTTGTATCTTGGCCTGTACTACCTGTCCTTCGTAGAAAGTCGAGAAAACTGGCTTTGCTTTTTAACACCAGATTTGATTTTACCCCACATCTATTCAACTCTTTTTCTGAGGCAGTTTCCCGAGACTTCTCAGGAACAGTATACCCCAACCCGCAATATCTTCCTTTCGAGATCGTAGGCTCATCTGCTATCATAGTTGTCAGGCCCCATGCTAATCGACAAAGATTAACAATACAATTAAGCACATAATCGCGGAAGCATAAAATAGGGCTTAAAAATTTTCCAAAGTATTGGGCCTGAACAATAAAAATCATCATTCAAAATATTCATACTCAAAATAAGATTTACTCCCAATCCAACAACAAATAGGTAATCAAATAAACTCAAAATAACAGATCCCCAAAAATACATAGAAACTCGGGGTATCCCCTGATTCAATACATAATACAGTACACTGGGACTCAACCAAGCGGGGATATACTAGCTGAAGCTCCACTCTGCCCAGCCAGATTACCTGTGGCTCCTGCAATGGGTAACACAGACCCAAGAACACAAAGGCAGGAAAAGAAATACGAGTTCAAACCTCAGTACGAATAGCACTAAGACAACAGCAACTCATAAACATGCAGTATATCAAAACATGAATGCATGAGGGCTGTCAAAGAATAGGTGAATCTAGGCCAACGAGTCAGCTGGCAAATCAAAGGCGAGCCTCTATACCACGCACAACCAATCAGCCGGTGGAAATCATCGGTCCGTGATCTTCAGGGCTGGCCACTCAATTACCCATCACAGCTCGGTGGTATTCAGACACGACGACTCAGTCGATCACCACTCTGATGATATCGTTGGACCTTTCAGGCATGACAAATCTGTCTGCCGATCACAACGTGGCTCTTAATCAGGTTTCAATCGATCAACAGGCTCAATATGTATGCATGTATGCCATGAAATTCAAATCTGATTTCAACATGCACAATTTACGTAAAACAGAACATATAATTCAAGCAATGTGCCAAACCCGTTTCACGTAAAACACAGAATACATAGAACACCATTCGTGCTCCAAAATACTACACGCTTATGCCAAAGATTTAATCATAATCTCAATTCATACCTCTGATCTCAGTTTCTACCTCAACAGATCTCACCAGGCCACGACAACCTCAGCCTGCTCAAACCTGCTTCCTCGCTGGTCTCGACAAACACAGCATGAACTGTCTGGGAGAACAAATCTGTTAAAGCATCTCATAACTTAGCTCAAATCTGAACTTCTACACCTTACTGCCTACGGTCAGAACACATATCTGGTTATACCTATCAACGTAGGTTCTACCAACTTGAACTAAGCTCAAAAAAGTAAGGTAACACTTACCCAGAAGCTCAAACGAGGTAAAGAACTCTCGGATCAGCTGTCGCAAAAATTCACGAACACTGAAATTCCTTCGTGCTCCTCCTACGCGTCGACTCAGGTCGCCTAACTGGTAACAATCGAAAGGGCTAAGGGAGACGAGTTCAGCGCCACCAACCTTGCTCCAAACTACGGTGTAAATTGACGGTAAATCGGAGAAATAGTGTTCGATGAACATTAACTATCGAGGGTTTCACTGGGGAAGACGATTAGAAATATCGGGTTCAAAAATACTCTAAGTGTTAATCAGCGATTGCATTTAAATCTTCGAGTCAAAGCCTACAGTGAAAGTCAACATCGACATAAACAGATCTCTACATCAGATCTTAGCAATAAGGCACAAGTCCTCAAATCTGTTCCCAGTGTTAACTCAGATCTGAGTCCTCAGCGCTCACACAAATCTGCCTCGCTAACTCTAACGCACGCAAATAATCGAAACGACGTTGCATCAGGGGTTCCTACTAACTAGTTCAAACGATGTCACGCTGCCCACAGCTGATACAGATCTCAGCACTCACTGCTGCTCACGCTCATCCAGATCTCTCATTAGGTTCTAGCGCTAACACAGTTTGTCAACCCAGAAACGTTGACTAACACGTGGCACCTCTGCGCCAACTCTCACATCTGCGTTCGCTCGCTACACAGCACCGTTGACCCACGTTGACATCTGATCACGCAACTAAACAGATCTCATTCACTAGCGCCAAATCTGAAAACTCAATACGACATCGCATTACCTCCTACTCGTGGAAATTCATGCAAACACACAAAGACACATCTGAACATCCAGATCCTGCTCAAATCTGACAATCACCAACCAGTTTCGACAAAATTCCCAAATCTGCAATTCGGTAATCACATCTCCCATTATCAATTCTTAAACAAATCTGGATTAACAACTTAATCATTAATTACCAAGTCTCAATCCTCACAATAGTTTCACCAGATTATGCCTCTACAAGCTGTCCCATGCTGGATTTTACAAAATTCATTGTTCGAAATTTTGTTCTAGCCACCTGTGGGGTACTATTTGTTTCTACCATACTGCTTTCATTGCAATCATAGCCTAAAACAGATTTGTCACCAGTTGGCTTCATGGCTCCATGCAGTTTATCCAGGGAAGCAGAAGACCTGGTCCAAGAGCTTATTATACCAACAAATCACTTATTCTCATTAAGCATCTCCCCGGACCTGCTTCTCAGTTCCTCGTTCTCAGATTCAAGCTTACTTAGAGCAGCTTGCATATTGCTTGAGCTAACCAGCTCAAATTTATTAGCACAGCTCTATTTTTCTGATTTCACTTCCTCGAATGATTGAGAAAGCTTCTTGTACTCTTGGACCATGTCATTTAGTGCTGTAACATGGTCCTCACGTGTGAATTCCAGATTAGAAAAATTTAATAACGCATCAGTGTCATCAGCCATTAGGCACTGTACTTCATCCTTGCTTTCACTGGATGAGGATGTTCTAGAGCTGGATTCCTAAGAATCTGAAAAAGCCCATGCACTTTTATTTTCCTCAAAACCATTGCTTTCTCCGTTCTCTTCTTCCGATATAGTTTCTTCTCCTTTTTGTCCTTGCTAGTGATGCGATCTGGTCACTTCTTCATATTCAGTTTCAGCTTCCTGAAATCAGCCATGAAGTGACCATGCCACAGTTATAACATTTGTTATCAAAAGGAAAATTAAATTTCTTTATAGGAGAATCAAAATAGGAGGGTTTAAGATTATACTTCCGCCTAAATTTCCCGAATTTCTTAATGAACAAGGATATAACATCCTTTCTCATTTCCTCTACTGATCTGCTTCTTGTAGAACAAGGACTCTGTTCTGGAATTGTAGCAGCGAGAGCTCAGATTGGTTGAGAAGTATATGGCTCAGAAAAAGAGCCATCGTCTTCACATCCCATTCCTTGGGAAGTGCTCTCATAACTTTCAGGGACAACTCCCTATTGTTGTAAATTTTCCCAAGCTGGTTAGCTCAATCATAATGAGCTAAACCGTTCATCAAATTCTGCCATGGTCTCTTCGGGCTTGATTTTGATCAACTCGAAGTTTTGCAGGGTCATGGTTAACTTGTTTTATTTTGTTTCTTAGTTGACCTCACATATCTGGGTCAGCTTCTCCCAGATTTCTTTCGCATTTGTGCACGTCTGGATTTGCTAAACGTATTATTGTATAGCGTCTTGTATAAGATGACCTTTGCGATGTTATCCAGATTGGCTTTCTTCTTATCCTCAGAGGTCCACTCCAATCTGGGTTTCTCTATCCATGAGATGCACCTGCAGTTATAGCCACAGCTGTGTTAATATTCAATATCTTTATGGGTCCGACAGTTATTATGAACCACATGTCATCATCTTGTGTTGCTATGTGCACCTGCATCCGGATCTTGCAGACGTCGAATCCTCCTTGGCAAACATAGGAATATTGTTGTGAGAAATCGACATATTTAACGGATATAAATAACAAGCTGTTCAAACACTGAGAAAAACAAGCTCGGGAGTTCAGAGGGGGGGATGAATGAAATCCTTCGCTAATTTTGTTTGAAAACTGGTTTCATAAGATTTTACTACTCGACACAAACCTCTAAGCCGAAGTTACCATCTTGGAGGGTTCTCATTGATGCCTGTTGTCTCGTGTAAAAATTAATTTTATGCGGAAGGAACATGATTCAACAGTGAACAGTTAGACAAAATGCGTAAATGAAAAAGATAAAGAGTCTAGAGATATTTTTCTGAAAGTTCGGAGTTAATTCTCCTAAGTCTCTCCTTCTTCCTCAATGGGAAGGATTTCCACTAGAAGATTTGATTTATAAAACTGTTTGTACAAACCCTATCCGACAGCCAGTAGATGCAAGAAATCCTATCATGCAACCACAAACACAAACCCGTGATCTGGTTCGAAATACAATGAACACATACTACGATGGTTGTGCAAATCTAGCACTCTACGCTCTCTGTTTATGATTTACAGTGATGGCTCAACACTACAGAGTGTGTGTACAGATGTTTGTGTGACACAAAGAATTGAATAATCAATCTATGTGCGTGTGTGAATAGCTATGAGCTATTTCGACAGATGAACTCTGTTTGCTTTTTTTGAAATTTGTAAGTTGGTAAGTCGTTGATTTCGTTGCATTCAGGTTATAGCCCCTTCACAGCGGATCTCTCTTCTATTCATATAATTTGGATACAATGATAATAAATGTTACCAGTAGACACGTCGAATGTATCCAAATTGAGAAAAATGCGGTGTCTTAATTGCTTGTACTATGTACGTACCGCTCAATTAATGCATTTCCCTTTTTAGAAAATCTGCGCCGTCTTCAGTTTGAATAGAATCTCTATGAATCGTGAGTTAGCTGAAAGTAGTTCTAATAACTATGAATCACTGCAGAGAAGTCAAGCGTCTAACATCAAACTGTAAGTATCCTCAAAATTCTGAAATTCAATGCACTTAGTTTCCTTAACTTAGCTGGTTATTTGATCTGGTCGCTATACGTCGAACTGCTTTTATCGTTTTAGGCTGATCAAAATCCAATCTTTTTTGAATTGTTCTAATCTTGTCTTTGTACTGTACTGATCCAGATAGAAATTTTTGTACACTTATATCTGTGACCGATAACATCTGTAGAACCAATCTGCTTCGAGCTGGTTTATCTAACCAGCTCGTATGTTATACCACTTTACATTCGTAGACGTTCTCTAGACTGTTCCAAAGCCATTGTATCTGCTCTTCTGAGTTGATGTAATTTAATTCTCTCTCTGTTCTTTCAAGCTCGAATTTTCTTAACTGATTTGTGCTTAACCAGTTGGACTGGTTTGACCTTAACGAGCTTGATTTCCAGCGTAACTAAATACTTCGAGCTGGTTTATCCTTAACAAGCTTGACTTTTCTTTGATCTGGTTTCTATATCCAACGCTGTAAGCCTCGTCCAGATCTTGTACCTTTGAGCTGATTAATCACTTTTATTTGTCTTCACCAAAACTTATTAAATTAATCCTAACATATTTGTTGCTATCTATTTGCTGTTTTAGTTTACTCTCCGTACTGGGGTTTGACCTTGTCCCTTTGGGGGTAGTTGTGTGCTATTCAGGTTTCCAGGTTTCTCAACTGGCCATGGAGGTGAGTGAGCTGGTGGTGCCCAAGAGGTTGATTAGTCTGTCCCAATTATATATATTATATGTATTGGATTTTTCGTCGTGGAATGCCCCGTGCTGTTGTTGTATTCAGATTTGAGTTCTGTTGGTTTTGGATACTTTGTACTTTCTTTACTTGCAGCTGTTGTTTTAGCTTTCGGTTTGTTGTAAAACCTGTATTTTGAGTATAAGTGTATTTTTAAATTATGATTTTCGTGGTCAGGACAAATGGGAAACATTTTAGCCACTTTTTAAAGATTCCGTAGTTGATATTGTGTGTTCTAATCTCTGTTTGTGGATTGGGAGTGGCATTTTTGATATCAGAACTTAAATTGGGATAATATCAATTTCTGTTGATCACACTTGAGTCTAGGCACTGTGTTTCTTGTTGTGTGTGCTTGACTATGTGTTATATTTGTTGTATGATCTTATCCCCTTAGTGTTTTCGTGGATGCCGCCTAGAGGTAGGGGTAGAGCTAGGATACAGGTCTCGATAGAATCTGAGGCTCAAAATGATGAGGTTAATCGTAGTATTCCCGTCCATAGGTGCGCGAGACAAGTTGACTATGAGGTTGATTTGCTAGCGACCCGTGTAGAGGAGATGGAGCTGATCATGGTGATGTTTCATAGGATGAATCCTCAAACGTTCAATGGTGATGAGTTTAGCTCCAATGCTGAATCCTTGTTGGAGCACATCAAAGGGCTGTTTGATCAAGTTCGGTATGATGACGTACGTAGATTGGTCTTATCTACCTTCCAACTGAGATAGAATGCAGAGCATTGGTGGATAGGTGCATCACGAGCTCTTGAGGGGAATAATGTGGGGATATCTTGGAGCAGCGTTTGTACAGCGTTTAGGCAGGATTCCAGCCTGGAGTCCTACGTTAACACCAGGGAACGTGAGTTCGATAACTTGGTTCAGGGAACCATATCTGTGGGGGAGTATGCTGGAAGGTTTTCTTAT
Organism: Dorcoceras hygrometricum; assembly: GCA_001598015.1. Taxonomy (NCBI): domain Eukaryota; kingdom Viridiplantae; phylum Streptophyta; class Magnoliopsida; order Lamiales; family Gesneriaceae; genus Dorcoceras; species Dorcoceras hygrometricum. The sequence goes on along the minus strand of KV011193.1, from coordinate 63,550 downwards.
CTCCTTGACTATATTCCTCATGTGTCTGGTCGCGAGAGGACGAAGAGGAACAAATTCTTGTAAGGACTCAAAGAATATTTATATTCTTTGTTGTTGGCGAGTTCACCTACTAGCTACACTGATGCGGTGTACAAGGCTATAGACATTGAGAAAGGTTTGCATAACCGTAGATCTCGGGCTCGGCAGCAAGCTGCTCAAGGTACTCATCCCGGAGCTCAAGGAGCATATTCTTCCAAACCTTAACAGACATCCTAGCATTCCCAACAAGCATCTCAACAAGCTGGACGTCACAGGTTCAAGCCCCGTGGACATCAGTTTATGAAAAAGTCGGGTTCTAGTACTTTCGGTTCGGGAAGTTCAGGTAGTAGAAGTCCCAGGGCCTAATTCTGTGGCCAGTGTGGAGGAAAGCACCCGTCAACACAGTGTGTAGGAGTTCACGGTGTTTGCAATAAATGCGGGAAGTACGGACACTTTACGAGAGTGTGTCCCTTGGCTGGATCCCAACATACCACTGCCCCCACTGCAGGACCGTTCTGCTGATCTTCTCGAGGTCGATCCTTTCCTGTTCAACAGTCGAGGATTGGAGAGTCTCAGCACAGGCCGTTCCAGCAGCCTGGTCCTTCATTTTTTGGAGCGTCGTCCCACGCTCAATTCTCAGGGCCTCAATCGGCCCAGTGAATGCCATGACATGGGAGCAAGCAGACGACACGCCTGGAGGAGTGATCATAGGTACTTGTACAGTTTTTGATTTTACAGAAAGTGTGTTATTTGACACTGGAGCATCGCATTCATTCATATCTGATGCATTCATTGATAAGTATGGGTTGTGTACCATTTTGTTGTGTGATGCTGTGTCTATTGCAACTCCTAACGGTGCGGGCTTGTTCTCCCAAGACATTGTGCTGAATTGTGTAATTAAAGTTGGCGAGAATGTGCTGATATCCAATCTGATCCGGTTAATTATGTGGGATTTCGATTGCATATTGGGAATGGAGGTGTTGTCTAGTTTTAGGGCCACCGTGGAGAGCTTCATGCCGTTATACGTTTTCATCCCCAAACTGGTGAGCAGTGGAATTTCTGTGGCCATGACCAATCAAATATTCCACTGATCTTGTATATGGAGATTTTTGGACTACTGTCGTTAGATAATTCAGGATTCATGATTTATGCTTTGGACACATCTTCAAAGTTGTGTGTAGAGCTTAGTGATCCCCGTGGCTCGGGATTTTCCTGATGTGTTCCCCGAGGAGATTCTTGGTTTTTCTTTGAGAAGGGAGATCGACTTCAACATTGAGTTAGTGCCTGGTACAGCTCCTATCTCATGAACCCCGTATTGTCTAGCACCAGTCGAGTTTAGGGATCTGAAGGTACAGCTGAGCGATTTGTTGGAGAAGGGATTTATTCGATCGAGCATGTCTCCGTGGGGAGCTCCGATTCTTTTTGCAAAGAAGAAGGACGGTTCGATAAGGATGTGCATCGATTTTCGGCAACTGGACAAAGCTATTGTGAAGAATAAATACCTGTTGCCAAGGATCGACGATTTGTTTGATCAGCTTCAAGGTTCACCCGTGTATTCAAAGATCGATCTGCATTTTGGGTATCATCAGTTGCGAATTCGATAGTAAGATGTTGCAAAAACTGGGTTTCCAACGAGGTATGGACATTATGAGTTTTTGTTTATGCCATTTGGTTTGACTAATGCCCCATCAGTTTTCATGGATTTGCTGAACCAAGTCTTTAGAGAGTTCATGGATAAGTTCGTGATTGTATTCATCGATGATATTCTGGTCTTTCAAAGACTCCAATGCAGCATAAGAAGCACTTAAGGCTGGATCTCCAAACTATTCGAGACTCGTAGCTTAATGCCAAGTTCTTCAAATGCGAGTTTTGGTTGGATAAAGTGGTATTGCTGGGTCATGTCATCTCGTCTCTAGGTATATCTGTTGACCCCAGCAAATGGAGGCCGTTGTGAGCTGGGAGCATCCCAAGAACCACTCAGAGCTTCGTTGCTTTTTGGGATTGGCTAGCTTTTATCGACGCTTCATCGAGAGATTTTCTAGTATATATGATGCAGCTGACCCAGAAGGATAAAATATTCATTTGGACGGAGGAGTGCGAGAACACCTTTCAACTGCTTAAAGAGAAGATAACTACAACGTCAGTGTTAGCTTTACCCTCATGTTCAGGAGGTTTCGTGGTATGTTCTGATGCTTCGCTTAGTGGATTGGGTTGTGTATTGATGCAGAATGGTCGAGTCATTGCATATGCTTCCCGATAGTTGAAACCGCATGAGACCCGATACCCAGTTCACGACTTGGTGTCAGGCCTCGTGCTCACAACTGAGTAAAACCACACAACACAAGCAGAAGCTACTAAAAAGCGAGTAAAATTTTTGCTTTTGGCCTAACGGTTTAAAACAATATAATTTAAAATACGACAATACTCAAAGTAATCCCAGTTTACAAAATAAACCAACAAAACCAAGGCTACAAGCCCACGACAAACAATACAGCATCAACATGTATCAGATACCTTGTAACAACCACAATTGAATACAACCAGATACGAAAAGAGCACAGGGAATCCCCTGATAACTGTACTGATACATATATATGCTGTGAGACCTGAAATTTTAATAAAGATTAATTGTTGGAATAATCGATTTTTGAGGAATTCTGGGTGTTCGGAATTCTTTCTGGAGGTTTCGTTTGCTTTTTCGGGTCAGAAATCACATTTAGAGCAATTCTGGAAATTTCGGAATTTTCGAGTTTGAAATCTGATTTTGTGGTGAAAGCTGATCGGTTTGGTGAAATCTGGTTGTCTCGTGGGTAGGAGAGATCCGATGTGTTAATGTGTAGAGATCTGGTCGCAGCGCGTAGTGGGTAGCGCAAGATCCATATGCCGTAGTTTCGTGAGGTCTGGATGTCCCGTAGTTAGGTGAGATCTGTTTGCGTGTGTGACGCCTGGTTGTATCGCTGAGAGCAGATGTCAATGCGGGTCAGTGTTCCTGTAGCGCGAGATGAAAACTTCGTCGTTTAGGAGAGATCTGATATTTCGTTAGCGCTAGGATCTGATTTGGAGTCTGCCCGCGTGTTTTGTGTTGAGAGCAATACGATGTCGTTTAGTAAGTTAATACGGTGTCGTTTGACTTAGCGTTTGGTTGTGAGATCTGTTGAGCGTGAGAGCTGGTGTGCGAGAAGCGATTAGCGCGTTTGCTGTTGTTCAGATCTTAGTAGCGTTAGTTCCAGATTTCTCCCGCTTTTAACGCTTTTGGTTTTCAGATTTCTCTCGCGTGTGGTTTTAGAGATCAGATTTCTCCGTGGTTTTAGAGCGACCTCGTTTTGGGAGTTTTGAGCGCTGTTAGCGCATGCGTGGGATTGCCTATGAAATCGTTTCTGTCGGTAGTTGTATTAAACAGATTTCTCGTGTGTATATATTGGAAGCTTTGGCCTTCTATCATTTTAGCAGATCCCATACTTAGTGATTTTTCCTCCCGACTTTCATTGTTCGCTCAAACCCTCGGGTAATGTTCACCGTGAGTTTTTCCGACGAATTCCCGTCGTTTCCGGCAACCATTTTTCACGTTTGAGGTAGCGTTGGACTCCTCTGGAGAAGATCTTTCTTTCTACACCACTTTTGGAGGTTGTCATTGGCTGGAGCAAAAGCACGAAGTTGCTGCTTTCATTCGTGCGTTTCGTGGGTGCAGGTAGCCTTTCGATTTAACTTTTAAATCTTGTTCCTAGCCTTGAATTATGCTTCCTGTTAAGTTGTATTGTTGGGGTTGGTTGCTGGTTTGAGTGTTTGACTCCCAACCGTGAGTTTCTCTAGATGGTCGTGAGTTTGGTTAGCTTCCCTGAAATCTGTTGTGCGTGTGTTTAGCAGGTGTTGGACTCAGATTTCTCGGGCATGTATTTGTGGTAATCGTTGCACAAAAAATTAAGGTACGGGTTGAGCTTGTTACAGCGTGAGGTTTGGAATGGATAAATGAAGTGATGGCTGATTGTTGTTTCGTGTATTGCTGCCAGTGTTTACTGCCTGCTGTTATGTTCATACACGCATTATATCACTTGCATTTCAGATCTCACCCGTATTGTGCATTGTGTTGTTGTCTTGTATCTTGTTGTATTGTGCTGTTATTTCTTACCAGGATGCGAGGGCGAGCGGAGATATCGCACTCTCATCTCCCTGCTGGGATTTGTTAGCCCTCATGCGCCGAGTGGTTAACTACAACAGTTCATGCGTTTTGCAACGACAGGTTGAGTTGTTTGATGCATCTGGTATTCGGGTTTAATGTCAAGGCGAGTGGCTCATTACCACACTTTGAACACACACTGTTGCCACCATTTGTTGCAGATTCTGTGGAGCTATGTTTGAGTTCCCTGGCTCCCTTTTTGGTTGTAGCCTTCAGCTGTTATCTTGTGTCTCATGCATAGCATCTGCATTTTATCTTATGCTTTTCTTTAGCTGTTTCAGTTGCTCTCCGTACTGGGGTTTGACCCCATGTCCCTCTGGGGCTTGGTTTTTTTTCCTTGCCTGTTTTGTTGTTCAGGTTCTACAGCTGATCGTGGTTTTTACCCAGCTGGAGGTGCCCCAGGAGGTGGTTAGAGTATCCCAGTGGCGTATAGCATATTTATATATATTAGTAAGGTTAGCCAGGGGATTCCCTGTGCTTTTGTTGTATCTTGGTTGTTACCAGGTGTTTGATACATGTTTATGCTGTACCGTTTGTTGAGGTGGTTTTTTTAAACTGGGATATCTATTTTGAGTATTGTCGTACTTTAAATTATATTGTTTTAAATCGTCAGGCCAAAAGCAAAAATTTTACCCGCTTTTTAGTAGCTTCGCTATGTGTTTGTATGTTTTGTCTCTGTTGTGAGCATGAGGCCTGACATTTTTGGTATCAGAGCTTAAGCTGGGATAAGCTCAATTTCTTTTATCACACTTGAGTCTAGGCACAGTGTCGTGTGTTGCATGTGCTTGACCTATGTGACTTATGTGCTGCATATTGTTGTGATATCTATGCTGTATCTGTTCTCTGTTGCCTTATCCTGTTGAGTGCCTTCGTAGATGCCGCCTAGACGTAGAGCTAGAGATAGGGGGCAGTTCCAGGAGTCGGAAGGGCAGAATGAGGATCGGCGTAGTGCTCCTTGTCGTACTCGTAGTAGCCATGTTGAGGAGGATGAGGTTGAGGTTTTGCCTACCCTTGTGGAGATGATGGACGTTGTGATAGCGAGGTTTCAGAGGATGAATACTCAGGTATTCAATGGGGACGAGTCGAGCGAGGATGCAGACTCTTGGCTACGGAACATCACTGGTCTTTTTGATCGTGTCCAGTATGACGACGAGCTTCGATTGAGTTTGGTGACCCTCCAGCTTAGGAAGGGTGCAGAGCGCTTTGATCGTGTCCAGTATGACGACGAGCTTCGATTGAGTTTGGTGACCCTCCAGCTTAGGAAGGGTGCAGAGCGCTGGTGGCGAGGTGCTTCTAGTACTTTGTTGGAGATCGGCTTTGGGATTATTTGGGATAGCTTTTGCGAGACTTTTAGGCAGGAGTATGTTCCTGAGTCGTACGTGAACGCCCGTGAGCGGGAGTTTGATCATCTGGAGCAGGGCTCGATGTCTGTTCGGGAGTATGCTAGGAAGTTTTCTTCTTTATTGGCGTACGTCCCTCATGTTTCTGGCCGGAGAGGGCCAAGAGGACCAGATTCTTAGAGGTTTTAAAAGAGTAACTGTATTAGATGGTGCTGACATGCAAACCCAAGACTTATGCTGCAGTGGATAGTGCTATCGATATTGAGGAGGGTTTGAGGAGTCGTCGTGCTCGTAGGAAGCAGGTGGCGCAGGGTGGTCGTCCTGCTGGTCAGGGAGCTCAGTCTTCGCAGTCTTCCCAGTCAGCCCATCAGCCCCAGCAGCAGCAGCAGCAGCCGCAGGTGGCACAATAGTCTGGCCGTCAGAGGTTCCGACCCCGCGGTCAACAGTTCAAGAAGAAGTCTGGTTCGTGCTCTTCTGGTTCAGGTAGCTCGAGTAGCAGTGGTTCTCGGGCTGAGTTATGTTGTTATTGTGGTGGCAAGCATCCTTATACCCAGTGTGTCGGTGTGCAGGGCTCCTGCAATCTTTGCGGTCACTATGGGTATTTTGCTAGGGTGTGTCCGTCAGCTGGATCGCAGCAAGCCGCAGCCCCGCCTCAGGTTCGTGGAGGTCAGTCTAGGGGACGTTCCCCTCAGTTTCAGCAGCCCCGGTTGGGTGAGACTCGGTTCGGGCCGTTCCAGTAGCCTGGTCCATCACGATTCGGACAGTCGTCTCATCCGTTCTATTCTGGACCCCAGCATGCTCAGGCCAACGTCATGACTAGAGAGCAGGCGGAGGAGACGTCGAGCAGGGTGATCGCAGGTACATGTCTTGTTTTTTATTTTCCTGCACGTGTGTTGTTTGACACCAGTGCATCGCATTATTCATCTCTGATTCGTTTGTTATTGAGCATGGTTCACACAATTCATTTGCACGATGCTGTTTCTGTTTCTACCCCTAGCGGTGTGAGCCTGTTCTCCCAGGAGGTTTTGTTAGATGGCGTTTTGAGATTTGGGGAGCATGTGTTGGTGGCGAATCTGATCCATCTGATGTTGTGGGATTTTGATTGCATCGTTGGGATGGACGTGTTGTCCAACTATAGGGCCTCCGTGGATTGTTTCCATGGGATTGTTCGTTTTAGGCCTTTGTCTGGCGAGAAGTGGGACTTCTACGGCCAGGATTCTCGATCAAAGATCCCGTTAGTTTCAGCGATGGAGATGTTCATTTTGTTGTCCTTAGGGAATGCTGGTTTCATGATCTACGCTTTGGATGCGTCTTCTTCTTCTCGTGTGCAGCTTAGTGACGTTCCCGTGGTGCGACATTTTCCCGATGTGTTCCCGGAGGAGATTCCTGGTTGGGAGATTTACTTCAGCATAGACCTGGTGCCTGGCACAGCTCCGATTTCTCATTCCCCGTATCGTTTGGCACCTGCGGAGTTGAGAGAACTCAAGGTGCAGTTGGACGATTTGCTGGAGAAAGGTTTTATCCGACCTAGTATGTCGCCATGGGGTGCGCCCATTTTTTTGTGAAGAAGAAGGATGGCTCAATGCGGATGTTCATTGATTTCCGCCAGCTGAATAAAGCGACAGTTAAGAACAAGTACCCGTTACCCAGGATCGATGATCTGTTTGATCGCTGCAAGGTTCTGCGGTGTATTCGAAGATTGACTTGCGTTCAGGGTACCATCAGCTGAGGGTAAGAGATCAAGATGTCGCAAAGACTACTTTTTCTACGAGGTACGGGCACTTCGAGTTCCTGGTTATGCCGTTTGGGCTGACCAATGCTCCTGCAGTCTTTATGGATCTGATGAACCGGATCTTCATAGAGTTCATATATCAGTTTGTGATCGTGTTCATTGATGACATCTTGGTATATTCTAAGACTCCTTTGGAGCATAAGGAGCACCTGAGAATTTTCCTTAGACGTTGAGAGACCAGCAGTTGTATGCTAAATTCTCCAAGTGCGAGTTTTGGCTGGATCGCGTCATTTTCTTGGGTCATGTTATTTCAGCCGAGGGGATTTTTGTGGATCCCAGTAAGGTTGATGCTTTTTTGAACTGGGAGCGTCCCAGGAATGTTTCGGAGATTTGTAGTTTCTTGGGTCTGGCTGGCTATTACCGTCGCTTTATTGAATGATTTTCTGGCATAGCAAAGCCGATGACTCAATTGACTCAGAAGGACAAACGGTTTGTGTGTACTGAGCAATGCGAGTATGCGTTCCAATTGCTCAAGGAGAAACTGACTATTGTGCCTGTCTTGGCTCTGCCGTCTGGATCAGGTGGTTTCGTTGTTTGTTCTGACGCTTCGCTCAATGGATTGGGCTGTGTTTTGATGCAGAATTGTAGAGTCATTGCGTATGCTTCGCGGCAGCTGAAACCGCATGAGACTTGTTATACAGTCCATGATTTGGAGCTAGCAGCGGTGGTTTTTGCGTTGAAAATCTGGCGTCATTACTTGTATGGCGAGCAATTTGTGACCACAAAAGTTTGCAGTATCTGTTTTCGCAGCCTGATTTGAATATGAGACAGCGTCGTTGGATGGAGCTGGTAAAGGACTTTGATTGCGAGATTAAGTATCAGCCTGGGAAATCAAACGTAGTGGCCGATGCTTTGAGAAGGAAGGCTAGTGAGATGCTTGCTTCGTTGTATATTTCTAAGGATCGAGAGCATCTTAATACTACTGGTTGGAGATTATACCTGGTTGAGGATTGTGTTGTGGTTTCTTCTTTCCAAGTGGCGCCACAAACTGTTTCTAGTATTCGAGCGGCTCAAAGGACTGATCCTTCCATCCACGAGTTGAAGTTGAAGGTCAGGGCTGGAGAACTTGAGGATTACTCTGTTTCTTCTGATGGTTGCTTGAGATTTCGTGGCAGGCTGGTTGTGCCTAACCTCATTGATTTGAAGGAGGAGATCCTTCGGGAAGCGCACTGCAGTAGACACAGTGTTCATCCTGGTGCACGGAAGATGTACCGTGCTTTGAAGCCACACTTCTGGTGGGCTGGCTTGAAGAGTGACGTTGCTGGTTTTGTCACTCGTTGCTTGAACTGTCAAATGGTTAAGGCCGAAAGGATGAGACCCGGTGGTCTGTTGCAGAGTTTGGAAGTGCCCCAATGGAATTGGGAGTACATAGCTATGGATTTCGTGACGCATTTTCCTCGTTCCAGCAGAGGATGCGATGCTATTTGGGTGGTTATCGACCGATTTTCGAAGTCTGCACATTTTATTCCATTCGGTATGACCTTTTCTATGAAGAAAATGGCGAAACTATACGTGGATTTTGTGGTTAGATTGCACGGTGTGCCTGTTTCGATAGTTTCCGACCGAGATCCAAGGTTTACTTCTAGGTTTTGGAAGAGTTTGCAAACATCTTTGGGTACCAGATTGGCTGTGAGTACCGTGTATCATCCCCAAACAGATGGCCAATCTGAGCGAACTATCCAGATGTTGGAGGATATGTTACGAGCTGTTGTGATGGATTTTGGAGGTAGCTGGTAAGACGCGTTGTCTTTGGTGGAATTTTCTTATAATAACAGCTATCAGGTGACGATTGGCATGGTGCCGTTTGAGGCTTTATACGGCCGAAAGTGCAGATCGCCAGTGTGTTTGGAAGAAGTGGGGGAGAAGAAGCTATCTGCCCCTGACTTTGTGCAGCAAATGAAGGATCATGTGGATCTAATTCGACAGCGGATGAAATCTGCCCAGGATCGCCAAGCCAGGTATGCGAATAAGAGGCCTCGACCTCTGGAGTTTCAGGTTGGTGATCAGGTGTTCCTTAAAGTTTCTCCGTTTCGCAGTGTAATGCGCTTTGGACACAAGGGAAAGTTAGCCCCTCATTACGTCGGACCATATGAAATCGTTGAGAGGATTGGCTCTTTGGCATATAGGCTGTTGTTGCCTTCGGAATTATCTTATCTACATGACGTCTTTCATGTTTTCATGTTGAGGAAGTACGAGCCAGATACGTCTCATGTGCTGAGAACTGACGAGGTCGAGCTAGATCAGACGTTGAGCTATCTGGAATATCCCTTGCAGATCCTTGAATGAAAAGAGAAGCAATTGAGGAACAAAACCATTCCGTTGGTGATGGTGCAATGGAGCAAGCATGGCAGGGAAGAAGCTACTTGGGAGTTGGAAGAAAAGATGCAGCGCGAGTGGCCGCGTCTGTTTGAGTAGCTTCCGTGCTAAGTTCCCGGTAGCTGTAGCTTTGGTTGTAATTCTTTCCTAGTTGTTGTTATTTGCATGCTCAGTTATCTTGAACTCTTGGCCATGTGTTAGGCGAATTTCTGTTTTTGTATCTTGTTTTTGAGATGTTTTTTTTTTCGGAATTGTTGTTTGATTTCGAGGACGAAATCCTCTTTAGTGGGGTAGAAATGTGAGACCTGAAATTGTAATAAAGATTAATTGTTGGATTAATCGGTTTTTGAGGAATTCTGGGTGTTCAGAATTCTTTCTGGAGGTTTCGTTTGCATTTTCGGGTCAGAAATCACATTTAGAGCAATTCTGGAAATTTTGGAATTTTCGAGTTTGAAATCTGATTTTGTGGTGAAAGCTGATCGGTTTGGTGAAATCTGGTTGTCTCGTGGGTAGGAGAGATCCGATGCATTAATGTGTAGAGATCTCGTCGCAGCGCGTAGTGGGTAGCGCAAGATCCATACGCCGTAGTTTCGTGAGGTCTGGATGTCCCGTAGTTAGGTGAGATCTGTTTGCGTGTGTGACGCCTGGTTTTATCGCTGAGAGCAGATGTCAACCCGGGTCAGCGTTCCTGTAGCGCGAGATGAAAACGTCGTAGTTTAGGAGAGATCTGATATTTCGTTAGCGCTGGGATCTGATTTGGAGTCTGCCCGCGTGTTTTGTGTTGAGAGCAATACGATGTCGTTTAGATAAGTTAATACGGTGTCGTTTGGCTTAGCGTTTGGTTGTGAGATCTGTTGAGCGTGAGAGCTGGTGTGCGAGAAGCGATTAGCGCGTTTGCTGTTGTTCAGATCTTAGTAGCGTTAGTTCCAGATTTATCCAGCTTTTAACGCTTTTGGTTTTCATATTTCTCTCGTGTGTGGTTTTAGAGATCAGATTTCTTCGTGGTTTTAGAGCGACCTCGTTTTGGGAGTTTTGAGTGCTGTTAGCGCATGCTTGGGATTGCCTATGAAATCTGTTTCTGTCGGTGGTTGTACTAAACAAATTTCTCGTGTGTATATATTTGAAGCTTTGGCCTTCTATCATTTTAGCAGATCCCATACTTAGTGATTTTTCCTCCCAACTTTCATTCTTCGCTCAAACCCTCGGGTACTGTTCACCGTGAGTTTCTCCGGCGAATTCCCATCATTTCCGGCCACCATTTTTCACGTTTGAGGTAGCGTTGGACTCCACTCGAGAAGCTCTTTCTTCCTACACCACTTTTGGAGGCTGTCGTTGTCTGGAGAAAAAACATAAAGTTGCTGCTTTCATTCGTGCGTTTCGCGGGTGCAGGTAGCCTTTCGATTTAGCTTTGAAATCTTGTTCCTAGCCTTGAATTAAGCTTCCTGTTAAGTCGTATTGTTGGGATTGGTCGCTGGTTTGAGTGTATGACTCCCAGCCGTGAGTTTCTCTAGATGGCCGTGAGTTTGGTTAGCTTCCCTGAAATCTGTTGTGCATGTGTTTAGCAGGTGTTGGACTCAGATTTCTCGGGCCTGTATTTGTGGTAATCGTTGCACAAAAAATTAAGGTACGGGTTGAGCTTGTTACAGCGTGAGGTTTGGCATGGATAAATGCAGTGATCGCGGATTGTTGTTTCTTGTATTGCTGCCAGTGTTTACTGCCTGCTGTTATGTGCATACACGCATTATATCACTTGCATTTCAGATCTCAGCCGTACTGTACATTGTGTTGTTGTCTTGTATCTTGTTGTATTGTGCTGTTGTTTCTTACCTGGATGCGAGGGCGAGCGGCGATACCGCACTCTTATCTCCCTGCTGGGATTTGTTAGCCCTCATGTGCCGAGTGGTTAACTACCACAGTTCAAGAGTTGTGCAACGGCAGGTTGAGTTGTTTGATGCATCTGGTATTCGGGTGTAGTGTCAAGGCGAGTGGCTCATTACCACAATTTGAACACACCCCGTGGCCACCGTTTGTTGCAGATTCTGTGGAGCTATGTTTGAGTTCCCTGGCTCCCTTTTCGGTTGTAGCCTTCAGCTGTTATCTGGTGTCTCATGCATAGCGTCTGTATTTTATCTTATGCTTTTCTTTAGTTGTTTCAGTTGCTCTCCGTGCTGGGGTTTGACCCCATGTCCCTCTGGGGCTTGGTTTGTTTTCCTTGCCTGTTTTATTGTTCAGGTTCTGCAGCTGGTTGTGGTTTTTACCCAGCTGGAGGTGCCCCACGAGTTTGTTAGAGTATTCCAGTGGCGTATAGCATATTTATATGTATTAGTACGGTTAGCCAGGGGATGCCCTGTGCTTTTGTTGTATCTTGTGGTTGTTACCAGGTGTTTGATACATGTTTATGCTGTACCCTTTTTTGTGGTGGTTTTTTTAAATTGGGATATCTATTTTGAGTATTGTCGTACTTTAAATTATATTGTTTTAAACCGTCAGGCCAAAAGCAAAAATTTTACCCGCTTTTTAGTAGCTTCCGCATGTGTTTGTATGTTTTGTCTCTGTTGTGAGCACGAGGCCTGACATATACTATACGCTACTGGGACACTCTAACCACCACCTAGGGCACCTCCAGCCGGGTTAGCTCCACGACCAGCTGGATAACCTGAACAACACAACAAGCAAGGAAAACAAAACAAGCCCCAGAGGGACATGGGGTCAAACCACAGTACGGAGAGCAACTGAAACAGCTAAAGGAAAGCATAAGATACAATGCAGATGCTATGCATGAGACACTGAACAACCGCTGAAGGCTACAACCGAAGAGGGAGCCAAGGAACTCAAACATAGCTCCAGAGAATCTGAAACAAACGGTGGCCACAGGGTGTGTTCAAAGTGTGGTAATGAGCCACTCGCCTTGACACCACACCCGAATACCAGATGCATCAAACAGCTCAACCTGCCGTTGCACAACTCATGAACTGTGGTAGTTAACCACTCGGTGCATGAGGGCTAACAAATCCCAGCAGGGAGATGAGAGTGCGGTATCGCCGCTCGCCCTCGCATCCTGGTAAGAAACAACAGCACAATACAACAAGATACAAGTCACAATACGGCTGAGATCTGAAATTCAAGTGATATAATGCGTGTATGCACATAACATCAGGTAGTAAACACTGGCAGCAATACACGAAAGAACAATCAGCCATCACTGCTTTTACCCATGCCAAATCTCACGTTGTAACAAGCTCAACCCATACCTTAATTCTGTGCAACGGTTACCACAACAAGGGACCCGAGAGATCTGGTTAAAACCTGCTAAACACACAACGTACAAAGCATAAATCTCACAGGACACAGGCACAGAACTCACGGCTAACAATGGCTGGGAGCAAAAGCTCAATCAGCAACCCATCCAACCAATACAACTTATCAGGAAGCTTAAATCAAGGCTAGGAACAAGATCTCATCGAATTAAATGAAGTTATACCTGAACTACGAAACGCACGAACGAAACAGCAACTTCATGCTTCTGCTCCAGCCAACTATAGCCCCCAATGAGGTATCAATCGAAAGAGCTTCCCGAGAGGAGTCCAACGCTACCTCAAACATGCAAAATGGTGGTCGGAAACGATGGGAATTCGCCGGAGAAACTCATGGTGAATAGTGTTCTAGGGTTCGAAGCGAAGAACAACAATCGGGGGAAAATATCGCTAAGTATGGAGTCTGATTAAAAATGGAACAAAGACCAAGCCTTTCTGCTTACATACACACGAGAAATCTGTTTAAAAATCCACCGACACAAACAGATTCCAACGCCTCTAACATAAAGATCGCAGTTGTCGACAGCAACGGAAACAGTGCGTAGCTGATGAAGAAATGTCCACCGACAATTTCAGCAGACTCCAAAACTGATACACAACAGATTCCTCAATAGTTCTAAGCTCACGCCAGCAACCGCAATGCATAGAAAATGAGCACTAATCAAAACGACGTCGCTCCGCACACGTCAGCAAATCTTATCAAAGAGCTACGCTACAACAGATACCTACAAAGCCAATACGACGTCACACAACCCACGCCATCATATCTGATAAACTAAACGCCCGCAACAGCGATCGCTAGCGCTGAACCATTACGACGTCGCCTCCAATAATATAAACGACGGCGTTTTGCACCCGCTACAGGAACTCGCTGGCAAGTCTGAAATAACACAAGCGCTAACAGATTTGTACACGAATCTGATCAGATCTCTCCACAAAATCAGATTTCTCCTCAAAAACTCAAAAATATGAAAACTTCCAGAATTGCTCTAAATGTGAAATCTGACCCGAAAATGCAAAAGAAACCTTCAAATATAATTCTGAACCACGAAAACTCCTAAAAAGACCAATTAATCCTACGATTAATCTTTAACACATTTCAAGTCTCAAACTTGGAGTTCGCGGCCACCGTTTTTGCCTTGAAGATTTGGCGCCACTACCTTTATGGCAAGAAGTTTGTGGTGTAAACAGACCATAAGAGTTTTCAACCTATTCTCACAGTCTCACTTGAACATGAGGCAGCGTAGGTCTGCTTAAGGATTTCGACTGCTAGATACAATATCAGCCTGGGAAGGTGAATGTGGTTGTTGATGCCCTTAGCAGAAAATCTCAAGTGTCGATGCTTGAATCGCTGAATATCTCAAAGGTCCATGAGCATTTGAGAACTACTGGTTGGAGTTTCTACCCAGGTGATGATTATTCTGTTGGGTAACTGTGGCGGATCCGGATCCCGTCTCCCGGCGAGGCAGCGAAAGAATAAAATTAGGCTGGGAAACATTCAATACAATTAAAAACTACTGCAAACTATGAACCATTCATAGGGCGTTTAGTCAGTTACCTTTCTGGCGACAGGCGCCTGGCTTCAACCAGAATCGCAAGGAGACTGGCTCTTCTCGGTAGGCGGCGGTAGATCCGTCAATCAGGTCCACGACCGGAAGGGAGACTCCTTCGTCAGCCTGCACTAGAAGGCCTGATGAGAACAACATGGATGGATTCTCCTCAAAAAACTGATTGGAGCAAGTCCGATCAATCAACGACGGGCGACGGGCGGCGGCCGACGGCGGCAAGCGGCGGCGGCGGCGGCGGCGTGGGAGGAGAGGAAGAAGGGCGGCCGAAACTTTAGGGTTAGGGTTGTGTAATCTGAATTACTTCTTAATTTATGACCAATTAAGCCTTAAGTCTAATTAAATAGACTAGCAATGGACTTGGACCGGCCCAACGGGCCCGGGTCCAAATGACGATATCCATCGCTGCGACTTCATCGTAATTCCGATCGCCGATCAGATCAGACCGATCGACTCAGTTTCCAAAACTAAATGTTATGATATGAAAAACAATTTTTCAGATCATCTAACCCTAAATTGCAAAATGACCGTTTTGCCCCTCAACAGCGGGAAATCACGATTTGACCCCTGTTGACTTTTAGGAATTCGTACTTCCAAAATCCTCCTCCTATGCTAAACACATTGAGCTCAGTATCCGTACGGGAATCTCGAATCCAGTACTTGTGTGACCCTCAATGGTTCAGGGATACAACTAGCCGTGGGCCCACAATCATTGTGGCTCCGGAATCACAATTCCGGACTTGCCCATCGGATCATGGTAAGAGCGTCTAGCAACATCGCCCCATGATCCCCTAGGTATCACTGATAGTTCCTGCAAGAACCAGTTGGTCGTGGTTAGCGTACAGTACGGTCCTTTCAATCCATATATCCCGATCAGATCAACGACCATTGGTAAATCGAGAGTCGCTATAGATCCAATAGCTATGCATACATCTTGGAGATCGAATAGTGACATCACGAGTGTAACTAGGTAAACCCATTTACCTAAAACACTTCTAGTACTCTGGCCAGAGATTCATACACTATTATCCCCTCAGATAGCATAGGATATCCACGCATGTCTGCGAGCGGTGAATCCTCGACAACGATGCATCGACTCCTACATACATCGGGGTCTCACCCAATCCCGCCGCCTAATGACCCCAAGTGAGTCGGCAAACGGGTCAAAGTGAGACGCCTATCATGTAGAGTCTCAATGACTCGAGTCGTGAGGACTAATCAGTACAACCCAGACCTCGGACTTGTCCACTCGACAAATGGTTACCACTTGGAAAGTCCGAACGAGGGTAGTTCGATAGATCACCAGGTCACTACCTATCTGCATGCTCAGAACATCACAATTTTCCCTACCAATGAAACATGGTACATCGCATCGCAGATACTAGTCTCAAGCTCGGGCGGCCTTATCCTCATTTTGACGGCCCAATCGACTAGGAACGTGTTCAGAATACACAGTGACTATTAGATGTGTTTCATGATAGCCGTCATACCCACTATCACATCTAACATACACTATAGTGCATCCTAGGTATTTACTCAACGCAATTGTTAATCATCATACAACACAATGAAAGTAAAGAACGCCATATATAAATGCAAATATCATATATAAAGATTGTCATATACAAGAGTCTATAAACCCACACGCCACAAGTTGGCTAGTTGGGCATCTACTCTAACATATTCTTGGTTTCATCTTTTCAATTTGGTATCGAACATTAGGGAAACCAAGAAAACTGACCTGTATATTCACGAGCTGAAGATGAAGACTCAAGCAGGTCAGCCGGAGGATTATTTTGTTACCTCTGATGGATGTTTGAGGTTTCGAGGCAGGTTAGTGATGCCTAACCTGATTGGTTTCGAGGCAGGTTAGTGATGCCTAACCTGATTGATTTGAGGTTTCAAGGAACATGTATCATGCTTTGAAACCGCACTATTGGTGGGCAGTTTTGAAGAACGATGTTGCTGATTTTGTGGCTCGTTGCCTGAATTGTGAGACATGTGTTTTCGCATTCAGGTGTTTCCTAGGTTGAAACCAGCTGGTAGTAGATGCGTGTGTTGAAGTCATCGAATTTGCCTAAGTGTTGGAATCAGCAGTTGAGATGCTATCAGCTGTGGAGAGAGAGATATTTGTTCGGGTTTTGCATCAGTAGATGAGCGATCGCGTAAGCTGTATGTATTTCAGTTGTTGCGTTTTGGTAGGAAGCAGCAGCAATGCTGACGTGGATTTCAGTCGTTGGTGTTTTAGTTGCGATCGTCAGTAGAGAGCGCTAAGGGACCCTGGAGCGACGACGTTTTGTGAACAGGAACCAGCTTGTTGGTTTCGCTAGTGTGTTTCATAGCGGGTATCGAAACTACATCGTTTTGATGAGTTGGAATGACAGCGTTTTGGGTGTAACATTTAGCGTCAGCTGTTGGTCGCGATAGACATCTACTGTTGAGGGATCTGATGCCTTGTTTTAAACAGCTGTTGGTTTGTTGATCAGTTGTTGGTAGCGAGGTGACGTGTCCCTCTGCGAAGTCGTTTGGTTAAGTTGATGCGACGCCGTTTAGCCTTAGCGTTGTTTGAGAGATTCAGCTGTTGGTTGAGATAACAGCGATGACAACTGATTTTGTCGGTGGAATCTGTTCCTACTTCTGACAGCTGTTGAGAAGCGTATTTAATAGAATACTTGGTCTTCGAATTTTTCCCCCGACTATCGATCTCTGTCTCGAACCCTAATCACTATTCACCATAGCTTTTCTCCGAAGATTCCTGTCGTTTCCGATCGTTGTTTTGCACTGTTGAGGTAGCGTTGTACTCCTCTCGTGAATGTGCTTCATCCTATACTTAGTTTGGATGCTGTAGTTGGCTGGAGCTAGATCGCGAAGTTGCTGTTTTCGGCAGTGTGTTCGTGTGTCCAGGTAGAACTTCGAATTGTTGTTAAGATCTTACCTTAGACTTTTATTTGAGCTTCCTGTGAGTTAGGAAGGTAGGATTATCGCTGGTTGAGTGTAGCTCCCAGTTTTTGATTCTGTGCTAGCGTCCCTGAGAATTATGCGTGTTGTTTTGCAGGTTTCAGACCAGATTTCTCGGGACCCCGTTGTAGTAATTGTTGCACAAAATATCGAGGTACGGATTTGGAGCTTGTAATTCAGCGTGATTATGGCTTGGATAAATTGTGAGGTTGCTGTTTGTGTGAATTACCATGTATGGTTGATGTTGCATACGTTTTATGTTATTTATATTGTTGGCTGTTGCATACACGCATATTCCATTCAGCTGTTGCAACCATGCCTTGTTGTTGTTGCTCTGTTTCTTACCAGGATGCGAGGGTGAGCGGCAATACCGCACTCTCATCTCCCTGCTGGGATTTGTTAGCCCTCATGCACCGAGTGGTTAACTACCACGGTTCATGGGTTGGGCAACGACAGGTTGAGCTGTTTGATACATCTGGTATTCGGGTGTGGTGTAAAGACGAGCGGGTAATTCCCGTATGCTTGTACACACACCAGTGGCCACCATGAATTGCAGATTCTGTTGAGCTGTGCCTGCATTCCTCGGCTCCCTTCTTTGGTTGTAGCCTTCGGCTGTTGTCCCGTTCTTCATGCATAGAATCTGCACTTTATTCTTGCTGTTCATTGCTGATTTATAGTTGCTCTCCGTACTGGGGTTTGACCCCATGTCCCTCTGGTGCTTGGTTTGTTTTGTTTGCCTGTTTGTTATTCAGGTTTCCCAGGTTACTCAGCTGGTCGTGGAGTTGGCCCGGCTAGAGGTGCCCCAGGAGGTGCTTAGAGTGTCCCAATTATATATAGTATCTATAAACACTGGTATCATCGCGGGTGGGATGTCCTGGGTGTTGATCAGACATTTATTGCTAGTATTCAGTTGTGGTTGTTGTCAGGTGTTTGATGCATGGTTATGCTGTATTGCTTTACTTTGGGCTTGTAGCCTTTGTCTGGTTATTGTAAATTGGGATATATTTTGAGTATCGCCGTATTTTTAATTATGTGATCTTTCTGTCAGGCCAAAAGCAAAAAAAAAATAAAAATTTAACCACTTTTTAGTTGCTTCCGCTAGTGTTTGCGTGGTTTAACTCTGAGTTGTGCACGAGGCCTGACATGAATTGTTAACAGGTCAAGGCAAAGAGGATGAAACCTAGTGGGCTATTGCTGAGTTTAGAGGTGCCACAATGGAATTGCGAGCATGTAGCCATGGATTTTGTGACCAATTTGCCTCGTTCTAGCCGAGGATGTGATGCTGTTCGGGTAGTGATTTATAGAATTTTGAAATCATCTCACATCATTCCCTACAATATGATGAATTCCTTGAAGAAAATGGCGAGATTGTACATAGATTTCGTAGTCCGACTACATGGAGTACCTGTTTCCATTGTTTTCAACAGAGATCCAAGGTTCACTTCCAGATTTTGGAAGAGTTTACAAGCAGCTTTGAGCACCAGATTTGCCATGAGTACATCCTATCATCCCCAAAATGATGTCCAATCAGAGAGAACTATCCAGCCCTTGTAGGACATGCTGCGAGCTGTGGTAATGGATTTCATTGGTAGCTGGTAGGATTCATTGTCACAGGTGGAATTTTCATACAATAACACCTACCAGGTAACGATTGGAATGGCACCCTTTAAAGCATTGTATGGTAGAAAGTGCAGATCGCCTATCTGTTGGGAAGAAGTAGGGAAGAATCAACTGTCTTCACCTGAATTTGTGCAGCAGATGAAGGATCGGGTTGATCTGATTCGATGGTGTATGAAGGCAGCTCAATATCTCCAAGCTAGTTATGCAAACCGGAGGTGTAGGCCTTCAGAATTTCAGGTTGGTGATCGAGTGTTGTTGAAAGTTTCTCCTTTCAAAAGTGTTATGAGATTTGGACTCAAGGGAAAGTTGGCTCCTCGTTATGTTGGACCTTATGAAATTGTTGAGATGATCGGCCCTTTGGCTTATCGTTTGTTGTTGCCACCCAAACTATCCTCACTTCAGGATGTGTTTGTTTCCACCCGAACTATCATCACTTCGGGATGTGTTTCATGTGTCTATGTTGAGGAAGTATGAACCGGATCCTTCTCATGTGCTACAAACTGATGAGGTGGAGCTTGATCGAACGCTGAGTTATGTTGAGTATCCCTTGAAGAATTTGGACACGAAGGAGAAACAGCTCAGGAACAAGATCATTCCCCTGGTGATGGTTCAGTGGAGCAAGCATGACAGGAAAAATCTATGTGGGGGTCAGAGGAGAAGATGCAGCGTGAGTGGAATCATCTGTTTCAGTATTCATCTTACTAGTTTCCATAGATAGATTTCTGGATGTTGTTTTACCAGTTATCCTGAACTCTTGGTTTGAAGTTGTTCTATGAGTTCTTGAAACTGCTGTACGTGTTCTATATTGTGTGTTCTCAGTTTTGGTGTTTTGTGATGTTGTGTGATGCTGATGTTTAGATCAGTTCTGAAGATTGGTGTTTGATTTCTAGGACGAAATCCTGTTTTAGTTGGGGAGGAATGTGTGACCCGAAAGATTAATGATTAAGCTAATTAATCGGGTTTAGTATAGACCAGATAAGGTGTGAGCTGATCTGGGATGGGCCAGCTCTGAGCTGGTATGCTTTAGGGAATGCAAGCTGGTCTGAGTGTGTGTAATAGCTCTGAGCTGTTGGAGATATCAACGGGGTAGTAAACAGCTTAGGGATACTGCTGCATGAGCGTAAGCTGTTAAGGTTTGAAGAGTGTAAGCTGCCCTGTGAGAGATGATCCTAACCTGGATTGTTCAGCTGAGTGCTAAGCTGGTTGGCCGTGAGCTGGTCAGAGGGAAGACCAGCTTAAAGGTGCATAAGCTGGTAGTACTGTGTGGTCTGATCCGGTTTGTGGTTTTAGTTTAGACATGTTCGGTTTATGATATCCAGATTAGATGCGAACTGGTCTATGTACACGTGAACTGGTTGTCCCGAGCTGGAGTGCGGTGCAACATCGTTTAGCTATACCAGCTTAGACGAGAACTGGTTCTAACACTACCTAGCTGGATGGAGAGTAACCTATGTGTACAAAAGCTAAGCTGGATGCTCTGAGGTGGTCGGAGTGCATAATCTGATCTATGGTTGTGAGCTGTTGCTACTGCATACATTGTGTACTGTTTGTGGGTATAGCAGATCGGGTGTGAGCTAGTCAGTAAGTGTAATATGTTTTGGATGTGCAATCTGGGTGGTATTGTACCAGCTGAGGAGGCAGCGTGCTGGTTTATGCCTGAGATGTACTAGCTTGGATCCTTAGCTGTCGGTGGCTATTGTTCATTAGATTGTGGGAGACTTAAGTTGTATAAATAGTGAACTTTGACCGTAAACACGTCATTTACTTCCCAACACTTACCATTTATCTTTTGATAGCAACCCTTATCCACCCGTGAAACTCTTACTGTTCACCGAAGCATATCTTCTCCAATTCCGATCGATAGACGGTGCATATTGGAGCAAGGCTGGTAGCGTTGGGTTTCTCTTTCCAAGACCGTCCTTCCTATTCCACTTTTGGAGGCTGTGGTTAGCCTCTCAGTGTACTGTCGGATCGTGTTCCTAGACAGCTGGTCCTTTCGTTCAGGTTGCAGATCCGCACTGTTGAGAGTCTTCTTTGTTGTAATTATAGCACAGAAGCCAAGGTACGGATGTGAGTTTGTATTACAGCTTTGCTATAAGCATGCATGTATTTGTATGCTTGATGGTATGCCGTGCAGTGTGTATGCTACCGTGTTGTTGTTGCTTGTTTCTGTTCTGTGCTGGTTATTGCAAGTTTTGGTATTATGCATACACTCATTTCCCTGCTGAGCTCTTATCTTGTTACCTATTCATTTTTATGCTAAACCTTGTGTAGCAGGATGCTTTTGTCGAGGATGATCGGCTAACTATCGTGCCCCTCATCTCCCTCCTGATCTGGGTTTTGGCCGCTATGATTCGAGTGGTTATCTACCACGCTTTCATGAGCTTTGGCAGCAACAGGTTGAGTAATCTGGTCTCTACTTTTGGTACAGTGTGTTGAGTCGAGTGGATAGCTACCACGCTCTCACATATTTCGTGGCCACTTCACTTTATTTGATCTGTTGTCAGCTGCTGAGTTGGTTCTTCGAGCTCCTTTGGCTTCCTGTTTAGTTGTTGCCTTCTGCTTCATATTTCTCTACTGTACTCATGCATAGAACATACATTTATATTTGTCGCTGTCTATTCGCTGTTTTAGTTTGCTCTCCGTACTGGCGTTTGACCCTTGTCCCTTTGGGGCTATTTGTTGTTGTGTGTCATTTAGGTTTTCCAGGTTTCTCAGCTGGCCATGGAGGTGAGTCAGCTGGTGGTGTCCCAAGAATTTGATTAGTGTGTCCCAGTTATATATATTATATATATGTATTGGATTTGTCTCTGGGGAATGCCTCTGTTGCTGTTGTATTCTGATTTAAGTTTTGTTGGTTTTGGATACTTTGTACTTGCTTTACTTGCAGCTGTTGTGTCAGCATTCGGTTTGTTCTAAAACATTTATTTGAGTACAAGTGAATTTTTAAATTAGTATTTTCCTAGTCAGACCAGAGGGAAATATTTTAGCCACTTTTTAAAGCTTCCGCAATTGAGATTGCGTTTTTTATTCTCTGTTTGTGCACCGGGCCTGACAACTAGGGAATAAATCCCATATTTTCTGTGAAGGGATTATTCTTTCAACCATAATCTTGTTCCCTTCCATGGTGAAGGGGTACACTGGTTCGTCAGCCAGCGTCCTCACCGTTCTTGTGTGACCATATGTTATCTTTGCCATATACCAATTAAAACTTTGAAATAAACTTCCTTTAAATCTTTCTGTACAATCTTTCTTTTGTTTATCTGTTTCAGATCGTTTTCTTCTATAGATTGCTATTTTAAAACTTTGCTGATGATCGAAGACTATTGGGAGTTTTTGGAATTCAATTAAAGAGAACAATGAAACCAGCTTGGGCTAGAGAAACGAATAAGGAGCAACAGAGATTTGAGCTGGTGAAATATTTCTCACATTTGGATATAACTACGAATCAATTGAAACTATACCTTCGAATCAAAGCTGAAGAAACGAAGAATTAATCTTAGATTTTTTGTATCAATCCAGAATGGACCTGAGCTGGATCAGCTCGGAGTATTAGCAGCACGCAAACGTACTGGTTTAGAATATAGAATCAACTCCAAACTGGTTGGTCAAACAAAGTCAACTCGGACCAGACAATCAGATTGCAAGTACTAAACAAGAAACCAGTTCGCAAATAGACTGGAAATGAAATCGGATTGCAAAAAAGCTGGATAACCATATCACGACTTAAAAACCAACTCGAGCAAAAATGAGCAGATTGCGAACTTAGTTCAATAACAAATACCAGCTTGGATGATTTCCTTAGTTTGAAAGAATCAAAAATATCTAAGGAAAATTCCAGTAAACAAGAATAGGTAACCTACTTGTAAGCTACTGACACAAAATCACGTAAGCTACTTGTAAACCACTTGAAGAGACTCCCAAAAACTCAAGAGGAAACTGAATGAACGTCATCAAAATTTTCTAACTCAAAATTTCTGAATCAAAACATCAAAGAAAGCATCTTAAAAATTCTTCTGTTGTTTGAAGAACTCTTAAATAAAACATTTTTCAAACCATAAGCTCATACAAACAAGCAAACAGAAACAATATATGCTTTCTTGAGTACAGCAATAAACAGAGTTTACTCGCCTTATCTGCGACAACGATTCAAGAGAATTATGTTGCCCGATCAACACAAACTCGATCAGTTCCTTTGAAAATCATAAAAGCTTTGGTCGATTTCTTGTTTAAACAGAGCACCGCTTCTATAGTTTTCCTTTTCGTGAAATTCTCGTGAATGAAGATGTATGAAGTGCTTGGAAGTATTTATATGAAAAATTTCAATACATGAAAACATGCTTCCTATAAAGTGCTACTCCATTTTTAAAACATTTAAAATGTAAACCAAACAAATTGGATTAAAAGATGAAATGAACCAGCTTGCGTGAATGGTCTAGACAGCCCTCAAAATCGTGCATCTAATCTAGTAAACCAGCTTGGAAAAGCTGATTAATAAAAGAATTTCAAATGGATCCCTCAAACTTTAAACTTTTGTGGATTTATGGATTTCTGGGTGTTACAAAAGGCTGATCCGCAGAAACTGCAGGGGCAACAACCTCAACCACTCAACTCAGTTCCCAAGATAAGCAACAAACCGTCTTGTCAAAAATGTCGCAAGAAGCATACTGGTCAGTGTAGCTGGAAAGGGTGTGTTCTACAAGTGCGACGCTCCAAGTCACTTCGTTAGAGAATGCCCCCAATTGAAGCAGCTTACAACCAACAGAGTATGCGTGATAATTGTAGATCAGGCAAATCCAGATACCACAAAAGTTACGGGTAAGATTATTATTTTTGGTATGCCTTCTATCACTTTGTTAGACTTTGGAGCAATCCGTTAGTTATATCAGAATCTTTTGTTAAGGAATTACTCATACGACCTTAAACGATTATCAGTAGGTTATTGGGTTACTGTACCATCAGGAGAGGGACTTGTATCCCATAGTATATTTCATATCATATAGGTTAGGCTCCAAGGATAATTAGTGTTTAATGACCTAATCATATCACTCATGCCTAAGTTTGATTTAATTTTGGGGATTGGATTGGTTAACTAACTATGGGGTAGTTATTGAGTTTAAACTAAGGACAGTAGAAGTTAAATCACCCTAGAGAATCAGTTTCTGTTTGAATCTAACCAGATTAGGGGAGACCCTAGTAGGATTTCAGATCTAAAGCCCAAAGTTGTTTGAGAAAAGGATGTTTAGGATTGTTGGCTAGCATTTCGTCCATAGTTGATGATGGGAAACCTAGGATGATAAATGTGCTAGTAGTGAAAGCCTTCCCCAACAAAAAAAAATATTTCCAGGTGGCATATTAGGTCTACCCCCAGATCGGGATATTGAGTTTTTGATCGAGCTGGTACCTGGTTCCACCCCTTTGTCTAAACATTCATTTAGACTTGCGCCTACAAAGATGAGACAATTGTCGGATCAAATTCAAGATCTTTTAGACAAAGGCTTCATACGTCCTAGTACCTCACCTTGGGGAGCACCCGTGCTGATTTTTAGGAAGAATTATGGAAGCTTGATGTAGTGTATAGACTACAGAGGGTTGTAAAAGCTGAACGGTGAAGAGAAAGTATCCCCTTCCGAGAATAATATCTGTTTGATCAACTTCAATGAGCAACATTATTCTCTAAGATTGGTCTCCAATCTGGATCCCACCAACTGAAGATTAAAGAAGCGGATATTTACAAGACCTCCTTCACAACGCATTAGGTCAGCATGAGTTTTAGTGATGCCCTTTGGATTCACGAATGCACCTTCAGTGTTCATGGATTAGGAGTAGAGTGTTCCAACCTTATCTGAATCAGTTTGTAATAGTGTTTATATATGACATTTTGATATACTCTATGAACAGAAGAGAGCACACGAATCAAATTAGGACGGGGTTACAAATTTTAAGGGACAGGCAACTTTTTGTTGAGTTCAGTAAGTGTGAATTCTGGTTAGGGAAGGTTACATGTCTAGGTCACATAAATTTAAATGATGGACTTTGTGGTAGGTCTTCCTAGGACTCTTCATGGTTTAAACTCAATCTGGGTTACAGTTGATCGTTTAACTAAGTGAGCTCACTTTCTACCAGTAGAGACCACCTACGATCTGAGCAGATATGCCGAGCTGTATATCAAGGAGATAGTGAGACTTCATGGGATTCCAGTTTCCATTGTCTCAGATAGGTACCCGAGATTCACATCGGTGTTCTGGAAGAGCTTACATAGAGCCTTGGGGAGCAAGATGGCCTTCAGCGACATACCATCCCCAAACTGAGAGGGTAATCCAAACACTGGAGGATCTTCTCCATGCATGCGTAATTGATTTTGCTAAAAGCTGGGATTCAAAGCTTCCTTTGGTAGAATTCGCTTACAATAACAGTTACCAAGCTTCATCTAATGTGGTCCCTTACAAAGCTATGTATGGTTGAAAGTGCTGGTCACTTAATCATTAGGATGATGTAGGGGAGAGAGCTGATTTGGGTCCATATATAGTTGAGTATACACCTAAAACAAATAGTAAGGTACGTGATCGGATGAGGACGGCTCAGAGTAGACAAAAGAGCTATGCTGATAATCACCGTCGTGAGCTGAGTTTAGAGGTAGGTGATCATGTATTTATCTAGGTAGCACCCATGAAGTGGGTGATGATATTTGGAAGAAAAAGGTAAGATGAGTCCCAAATTTATCGGCCCTTTCGAGATCATGGAAAGAGTGGGGACGTTAGCTTATCGGTTAGCACTACCTCCTCAACTATCCAAACTACACAACGTATTTCACGTATCAGCACTTAGGAAGTACGTTCCAAACCATTCGCACATATGGAGCTACGAACTGATTCAGCTTGCGCCCGATCTGAGTTACAAAAAAGAGCCAGTGAGAATTCTTCTTAGGGATGATAGAAGGAATCGATGCATTCCAATGGTCATAGTTCGATGTGCGAATCACTCAGAATGAGAAGCAACCTAGGAGACTGCAGTGGAAATGAGTAGTCGTCACCCAAATATGTTTAGGTGAGTTAAATTTCTAGGATGAAATTTAATTAAGGGGGTTAGAGTTGTAATGCCCGAAAAATCCATAAATCCACGAGTTATTTAATTTGTTCGGAAGGTTTAAACTTCTATTTTCTTTCCGTTTAACATTTCAGTTTTCACCTGAGCTGATTTCTTCGGTTTTAGCCTGGGCGCTTCGCGGACGGTTCCTGCGAGAATAAACCAAAGCATGGTTCAGTTTAAAAAAACAAAGAAAATTTATATTTTTTCTTTTTAGCAAAATTATTACTGTTGGCACACCTACAGTATCTTTAAGCAAAATGATTATTGTTGGCACGACTAAAGCATTTTTAATAATTATTATTGGCGTGTGGAATAGGACAAATCCACCTTGTTTAATTGCTTTATTAAGGCGTTGACAGTGTTTTTCTAAACCACAAACCAACAAAAAGGTTTCTTCGAAAGTAAGAGTTTCGATCGTGATTGTGGGAGATTCAAAGTCGGAGCTGTTCTCTGCAACCTCCCATTCAGCGAAAAGCAAGTAATTTTTGTTCTTTGACATACCCTTGATAGCATAATACGTTCTTTTCAGCTTGTGTGTTTGGGCTTTGATGTTTCTCCAGAGTTTATTGTTTTCTTTTGGCTGATATGGTTTTCTAAAAAGAATGCGGGTTCACAGTAAGTGTTTTGTTCTTCAAAAATGACCGAAAGGATTGGTTTTACGAAAACGGATTGTTGGATCTGGTTATACAGATCAAAATCTAAGTTTTGATTCGCACAAAATTTGCTACTATTGTACTAATTCTCTACGTGAAATGCGCAGCTTGCTTAGTCTGGAGTAGACATGGAGATATCCAAATTGAAACAGCGAGGGGACGCCTGAGCTGGACTAGTCGAAGATATCGAGATGGAACAGTAAGGGGACGCTCAAGCTGGCTCAGCAGTTTACTTCCAGAATACAGGGAACACCAAGCTGGTTCACCAGCCTGGAGCAGGAGTAGCACGAAGATCAAGCGCAGAGGAATGCAAAGAAGTGCAGAACTGTTGAAGCGCAGATCAAGTGCAGTGTACATGCGTGGTGTTCAAGTGCAGAGCGGAGCTGTTTTAGTGAGAGGCTAAACGATTTCGAGGTAACCCCCACTATTGGAGCAGAGGAAGAATCTGTACGCAAGGGGTACTCGATAAGTCTCTATTGAGCCAAGCTGGTAAGGAAAAATGCGAGCTGGATGGGAACACTACCACAGCTCAGCTGTCAGGCCACGTGCGCTAATACCTCAATTAGTCACAAATATGCGGAAGCATCATAAAAAATATGGGCTAAAAATTTTCGAATATGGTCCTGATCCAATATCATTCAATATACATTCATACCCAAAATAAGAGTTTAACTCAAAAGTCAAACAACATACGATAAAACAAGTAGTCAATCAACTACAGATCCCCGAATAAATAAATGCGCAGGACATCCCCTGGCTCAATATAATATATCAATACAACTGTGACTCAAATCAAAAAGGGGATCGACCAGCTGAAGCTCTACTCTGTCCAGCCTGGTTACCTGAAGAACCTGCCAAAGCCAATACTGACCAAGGCTGTCAGGCCCCGTGCTAATTACTAACAATTAACACATAATAAGCGCATAATCACGGAAGCTTAAAATCAGGGCTTAAAAAATTTTTCGAAATACAATGGCCTGAACTTCAAATCATTCATTCAAAATATTCGATAATCAAAATAGAAGTTAGCTCAAACTCTATACCACAAGTAACCACATAATTCAATTAGACAAACAGATCCCCAAATACAATAAAACACGGGGCATCCCCCGGTTCAATACATATCATAAATAAACTGGGACTCAGGGATGAGGGGATCGACCAGCTGAACTTCCACTCTGCCCAGCTTGGTTACCTAAAGCTCCTGCAAATGGGCACGCAGACCCAAACAAGACAAAGCAGGAAAAACATGCACGAGGTCAAGCCTCAGTACGAAGAGCTATCAAAGCAGATAAACATGCAACATGCTACAAATCAATGCTATGAATGCATGAGGGCTATCAAGAAATCGGATAGCTAGCCCAGTCTATCAACTGGCAACTCAAATCAAGCCTCTATACCACGGTCTATCAACCGGGAAATCATCGGTCCGTGATCATCGGGGCCCGTCAACCCATCACAGCTCGGTGGTAGACACTCGAATCCGGTAGTCACCACTCCGACGATAGCGTTGGACTTTTCGGGCACGACTCAACAGTCGGCCAGTCACAACGTGGCACCCAATCAGGTAATCAAATCAATCTGTCAAAGGCTCAACTCAATATGTATGCATGATGCCAATCAATATCAATGCTCAATGCATACAATGCACAATACGTAAAACAGAATGTAACTCAATCATTCAACAACTGCTAAGGGCTGCTCAATCGTACCTCAAATTCTCAAATTCTACCTCACAAATTCAAACAGGGCACGGCAGCACTCACGACCAAAAACCAGCAACCTTCGCGATCTGCTCCAAGGTCGTTCGGCAGCTTCTAATGGGTAGCAATCGAAAGAGAATTCCACAAGGAACTCAGCGCCACCGAAAACACCCAAATCTTCGACGAAGAACGACGGAAATCTAGGGGAGAAATGTCTCGGTGAACAGTAGCTAATTCGAGGGTTTGGGGAAAAAGAGAAGAGATAAGAAATATCTGGCTCAAAATAATCTAAGTGTCGATCAACACTTCTATAAATACCTCTTCAAATCTCGCCTGCTGATTCACCAAGATCTATCGAAGAAATCAGCAGGAGTCTATCAGCAGCAAATCTCTCTTTTCCCTTCGTAAAATTCAGCAGCAACGATTAAACAATCAATCGCACGAAAACTTCAAAACGACACCGCTCCTACTAAACAAAACGACGCCGTAGCAAGCGCCAGCTGACAACAGCTCTCGCAAGCAAAACAACCAAGATCTGCTGACAGCTCTCTCTCTAATACAATCTATTTGCTGGTTGCGAGAAATAACACAAAACGACGACGCATCTACTAATCCAAACGACGCCATTTTACATACGTAAGCAAAGCTGCCAACAGCTGATCTCTCTAATGCGAAGCTCAAAACGCAGCGTTTCCACTTATTCAAACGACGCCGCTTCAACGCTCTCGCACAAGCGCGCCTGCTGATCAGCAGCAACCAACCTAACGCAAATACTACCAGCAGCAAGTATTACGTTACGCCTACGTCATCATATCTATCGACAGCTCTTGCGAATTGTTCTCAAACCATCTGCTGAACTCTTTCCACAAGCGCATCTGCTGAAACTAATAGTCAACGTTCCAAAATGTTGACTAACACGCGTCACTTCCTCGCTCAATCTCACGCTACGCGCGATGTCTGCCAGCAGCAACCACAATTCGCACCAAAACCAGCAGATCTTCACGCGTCACGCTGATGTCACCATATCTGCTGATTCCAATTCCACCAGTAGGAGCTACAGTAACTTTGACCAGCGTTGTACCAAAAATCGATATTTCTCATTCTTAAACTAACGATACAGCTTTCGAATTCAGCAGAAACTTCAATCCTTTCGCAAACTCCTCCAAACACACGTGATTAATCCCAAATCCAATCAATTAATCACCAATCTAATTTCCCAATCCTCACAAAGGCAGCCCAAAATAGGGAAAATAAACGAGGTCAAACCTCAGTACGAAGAGCACAATAAAAACATCTATCATATCAGACAATGCAATATCTCAATCGTGCAATGCATGAACAGGGCTACCAATAATCATCGACAGACAAAGCACAACGACTCAGCTGTGCGGATCTCATCAATCATCATCATCTTGTGATCTTCAGGTGCGACAACTCAGCCGACCATCACAAGGCAGTGCGGTATTCAGGCACGACGACACAGTCGGCCACCACATAAAAAATAGTTTTGGACCTTTCAGTCACGACGAATCAGTCGGTCGATCACAACGTGCAAAGGAATTCGGCTCTCAAAGGAATCAGGCTCAATATGTATGCGTGAATGCACATCAGACTCATGCTTAAAATCATAGGTATATCTCACGCACAAAACAGATATGAGCACAGAAATAGCACACAATCAACACAAGGTATACCAGATAATACACGAAATAAATATCCCAAAGCTGATAACAAAGCTGCTGAAATCTAACTCAATTCGTACCTCAATTCAGCTTCTACCTCAACAGATCTTACAAAAACAAGGACACAGCAACCAGCACAAGTCTACTGCCCTAGCAGCTTCACGACGAACTCAACAGAAGCCACTACCTGCTCAAATCTGTTAAGATACCTCGATATCAACTCAAATCTGAACACATGCAGCTTAAATTCTAAAGCCTCGTAGCTCACTCATCTACTTCAACACTACAGAGCACTACTCAGATCTCAACGAAGCTTAGAACGGAAAGAAATCACTTACCCAAAGCAGCTAAAGAACAGAAGAACTACTGTTAAACAATCGCGACATCACACTAACACTTTAACAACTTTGCGCTCCTCAAATCTGGCGACTCCAGTCTCCAAACTAGTACCAATCGAACGCTCTAGATAAGACGAGCTCAGCACTACCAATCTTGTTCCAAACGGCGGCGTAAAACCATGGCAATCGACGGAAATAGGGTTTGGATGAATAGTACCAATCGAGGGTTATCAGGGATGAAGATAAGAAATATCGGATTCAATTTCTCTAAGTATTGATCGACACTTAATTTAAATCCCCAGATCCAAGCTATAGTGGAATTCAATCGCCTACAAATCCATACCCCACTGCTAAGAAGAAGTCCCTCAAATCTGGCCTTAGCTAACATTCACATCTGACTACGCTATCTCATATCTGACTCTCCAACAAAATACACGCTTCTACTCAAAATGATGTCGCGCTACTAAACAAAACGACGTAGCATAGGGGTCCCGCTCTCGCATCAGATCCCGCTAACGCTCATCCAGACTTGACCACATAAACGCTAATATCTGTTCACGCCCGCTAAACAGATTCCACTTACTAGTGTCAAATCTGAATACTCGATACGACATCGCATTACTTCTTGCAACGCCAAATTTGACTAGCACCTCAAACGATAGAGTTTCGCTCCCTGCTCGCGGCAATTCACGGAAATACGCGAGTGTCACATCTGAACATCCAGATTTCACTCATCTAAATCTTGCCAATTCCCGCGCAAGAATCCTAAAAGCTTATCTTCTTCTACCAATAGGCATCAAATCTGGATTCTTACTGGAATCAGATCCCGATGAAAAATCTCGCCAAAACATCTCCAAATGCCACGCAGATTTCACCCGATAATTTAGAAACTCAAGTAGCTAATCCCAATCCAAATCTGATTAGCTAATATATCGTACTTAACAATTTCTAGTCCTCACATTCTCCCCCTATACAAATCGATTTCATCCTCGAAATCAACTCGTAGCACCAGATTCTAAAATAACGAGGAACAACAATCACAACAAGATGGCATTCTCACGGCACAGTATACTAGACACCATTCCAAAAACACCTATGCCATACTGCCCATCATACTCCATGCTAAACAACCCAATAATTAACAGTACGAATCAAAATTCAGAAATTACCTGGAATTTTACTGCCATCACAACTCAAACAGATGAGGCGACTCTTGTCTCATTTCTCTTCCACTTCCCAGGTAGTTTCCTTACGACCATGCTTGCTCCATTGGATCATCACCAACGGAATAACCTTACTCCTCAGCTGCTTCTCCTTCCTATCCAGAATCTGCACTAGATATTCAACATAGCTCAAGGTAGAATCCAGCTCAAATTCATCAGTCCTCAACACATGGGACGGATCTGGCTCATATTTCCTCAACAGTGACACATGCATGCTTGCTCCATTGGATCATCACCAACGGAATAACCTTACTCCTCAGCTGCTTCTCCTTCCTATCCAGAATCTGCACTAGATATTCAACATAGCTCAAGGTAGAATCCAGCTCAAATTCATCAGTCCTCAACACATGGGACGGATCTGGCTCATATTTCCTCAACAGTGACACATGAAACACATCATGCATCGCTGCTAACTCATCAGGCAGCCTCAATCTATAAGCCAACTGTCCGATCCTCTCAACATTCTCAAAGGGACCAGCGAATCTAGGAGCCAACTGACCCTTCAATCGAAATCTCATCACACTCCTGAAAGGAGAAACTTTGAGAAACACTCGGTCGCCAACCTCAAACTCCAAAGGTTTGCGTCTCTTGTTAGCATATCTAGCATGTTGATCTTGAGCAGATTTCATCCTACTCCGAATCTACTCAATCTGATCCTTCATGTGCTGCACAAACTCAGGAGTAGAAAACTTCTTTTCGCCAATCTCTTCCCAGCAGATTGGTGATCTACACTTATTACCATACAACGCATCAAAAGGTTCCATCCCAATAGTCACCTGGTAGCTGTTGTTTTAAGAAAACTCAAATAAGGACAAGGAATCCTGTCAGCCACCACTGAAGTCCAAAACAACTGGTCGCGGCATATCCTCTAAAATCTGAATGGTCCTCTCAGATTGACCATCTCTCTATGGATGATAGGCTGTACTCATAGCCAATCTAGAACCCATCGCTATCTGCAAGCTCTTCCAGAATCGAGAAGTAAACCTCGGATCTCTATCAGACACTATCGAAAACGGCACTCCATGCAATCTCACCACATGGTCAATGTACAATCACGCCATATTCTTCATCGAGCACCTCACATCATATGGAATGAAATGGGCTGACTTCGAAAGTCTATCAACAACAACCCAAACAGCATCACATCCCCTATTCGATCGAGGCAAACGCATCACAAAATCCATGGCGATGTGCTCCAAATTCCACTGAGGCACTTCTCAACTCTGTAGTAATCCACCAGGTCTCATCCTCTCAGCCTTGACCTGTTGGCAATTCAAACATCGAGCTACAAATCCTGATATGTAATTTCTCTTGCCTTCCCACCAAAAGTGAGAATTCAGGGAATGATACATCTTCTTCTCGCCCGGATGCACGCTGTAGCGACTACAATGAGCTTCATTCAAGATGACTTCCTTCAAATCAATCAAATTCTGAACCACCAACCTACCTGGAAATCTCAAACATCCATCATAAGCAACAGAAAATTCCTCAGACTGACCATTCTGAGCCTTAATCTTCAACTCATGGACATACGGATCAGTCCTCTGCGATGCTCTAATGTCTGCTAAAATCTGTGGCTCGACCTAAAAAGAAGAAACCACGAAGCAATGATCACCTGACTGAAAACTCCATCCGGAAGTCCCCAAATCCTCATGGACTTTGGATATACTCAACGACGTCAACATCGCAGGTTGGGCTTTCCTACTCAAAGCATCGGCCACTAAATTCATCCGCCCAGGCTGATACTGAATCTCACACTCAAAATCCTTCAGAAACTTCATCCAGCGGCGTTGTCTCATATTCAAATCTGACTGCGTGAAGATATACTTCAAACTCTTGTGGTCGGTGTACACCACAAATTGTTCACCATACAAATAGTGACTCCAAATCTTCAAGGAAAACACTATCGCAGCCAACTCTAAATCATGAACGGGGTATCTCGTCTCATGGGGCTTCAACTGTCGAGACACATAAGCTATCACACACCCGTTCTGCATCAGCATGCAACCCAAACCACTCAGAGAGGCATCAGAGCAAACTACAAAACCTCCAGAACCCGAAGGCAAAGCTAACATTGGAGCAGTAGTCAACTTCTCCTTGAGCAACTGGAAACTCGACTCACACTCTTCAGTCCAAACAAAATTTCTATCCTACTGGGTCAACTGAGTCATCGGCCTAGCTATCGAAGAGAAATTCATAATAAAACTCCTATAATAGCCAGCCAAACCTAAGAAACACGGATCTCAGTCACACTCCTAGTTCGCTCCCAGTTAAGAACTGCTTCGACCTTACTCGGATCCACGGAAATCCCTTGCGCTGAAATGACATGACCCAAAAGACAACTCTATCCAGCCAGAATTCACACTTGCTGAACTCGCATACAGCTGTGAGTCTGTCAGTTTCTGCAAAAACAATCGCAAGTGCTCTTTATGCTCTCTGAAGTTCTTCGAATACACCAGGATTTCATCTATGAAGACAATCACAAAACGATCAATATACTCACTGAAGATGTGATTCATCAAATCCATGAAGATATCAGGAACATTCGTTAATCCAAAAGGCATCACCAAAATCTCATAATGCCCATATCTCGTCCTAAAAGCCATCTTCATCACGTTAGCGTCTCTAATCTGCAACTGATGATAACCAGACCACAGATCAGTCTTAGAGTATACATTTGATCCCTGCAACTAGTCGAACAAGTCATCAATCCTCGAAAAGGGATACTTATTCTTAATCGTCGCTTTGTTCAACTGCCAAAAATCCACACACATCCTCATAGATCCATCATTCTTCTTCACGAAAAGAATCGGAGCTCCCCAGGGCGACATACTCGGTCTAATGAAGCCCTTCTCTAAAATATCACGCAACTGCTCCTTGAGTTCATTCAACTCAGCTGGAGCCAATCGATACAAAGCTCTAGAAATCGAGGCTATTCCTGGCACCAACTCTATCCTGAAGTCAATCTCTCTTCTCGGAGGGAATCCAAGAATCTCATCCGGAAACACGTCGGCAAACTCTCGAGCAATCAGAAAATCGTTCAACTCTACTCGCGATACTTGGGAAACATCCAAGTCATAGATCATATACCCTAAATTCTCTAGCGACAACAAACCAAATATCTCCATGGCAGACACCAAAGGAATCTTAGGTCGCGAATCAGCACCATATAAAAACCCATTTCTCTCCAAATTCAGGCCTAAATCTCACTACACCATGCAAACAATCAACTGTCGCTCTATAACTGGACAACACATCCATTTCCAAGATACAATCAAAATCTCTAATCTCCAGGACAATCAGATTAGTCACCAACGCATTCTCATCAAACCTAGGAACACAATCCAACACTACCTCACGGGACAACAAACTCATGACAGCAGGGGTAGATATAGAGACAATATGACACAGTGGGGAAGAACTCAACCCACACTCATACACAAACAGCTCAGATATAAATGAGTGCGATGCTCCAGTATCAAACAAAACTCGTGCAGGAAAGTCAAAAATAAAGCAAGTACCTGCAATCATTCCCTCTGGTCTATCCTCCTCCTGCTCTCTCGTCAAGGCGTTCACTTGAGCCTGCTGCAGTCCCAGAAACTGAGGTCTCGAAGGTCCACCAAACCTAGACGGTTCACGGGTTTGGAAACCTGATCGTTGGGACTGAACAAAAGGTTGCGGTCTCTGAGAAGAACCACCAGCAGAACCTTGCTGCGACTGACCCAAAGACTGTCCTCCAGCCGGACACACTCGAGCAAAATGTCCAGGCTGCCCAAAGTTACGGAAAAGGCCCTGAACTCCACGACACTGAGAATTCATATGACGACCCCCACACCGTCCACAAGTCAGTCCTCCTCTGGAGCCACTGCCACCAGAACTCACTGAACCAGAAGAACTCAAGTTCGAACGCTTCTTAAACTATTTCCCTCGAGTCTTGAACCTCTTATGATTCGACTGTTGCGGCACTTGAGGAGATTGAAAAGAAGACATTGCTCCCGGTACAGGTTGAAAACTACGTCCAGCTGTCGACTGAACCTGATTCTGCACCTCCATCAGACTCTCCTCAATATCCACTGCTCTATCCACAGCCTCAGCATACGTCGCAGGGGAACCAACTAACACCATATGGAACAACTCGGGTCTCAACCCTCTCAAAAACTTGTTCCTCTTCGTCCTCTCCTGGTTCGCAACATGGGGAACATACGACAACAACGAAGAAAACTGCCTGGCGTACTTGGCCACCCTCAAGTTCCCTTGCTTCAGGTTATCGAACTCCCGCTCACGGTTGTTATAGAAAGACTCAGGGGTATACTCCTGTCGAAAAGCTGCACAGAAGCTCTCCCAAGAAATTGGAACTCCAGTCTCTCTCATGACACGAGAAGTACCCTTCCACCAGCGTTGCGCATGCTCTCTCAACTGCAACACTGCTAACTTCAGCCTCCTCTCGTGCGAGTACTCCACTGAGTCAAACAACTCTTCCATGTGCTCAAGCCAACCTTCATCCAATAGACCAGCCTCGACCCCAGTAAACGTCGGGGGATTCATCTCTGGAACCTAGCCAACACTAGATCCATCTCTCCAATCTGTCTAGTCACATCATCCACCTCTACCTATCTAGCACGTTGGCGCAAAGGTATCACCTGCTGCTCAACATCCTCATCACAGCCAGGGGCTCTAGACTCCCCATATACCTGCCTAGCAATCCTACTCCTACCTCTCCTCAGTGGCATCTACCAAAACTCAGAGGTAAGAACAAGCAGATAAATCACAGAGACAAATAATAAAATCACACAATCACAGAGTCAGTCAAAATCAAAACTCAAACTCTGTGCCTAGACTCAAGTGTGATCAAATGAAATGAGTTCATCCAAGTTTAAGCTCTGATACCAAAATTGTCAGGCCACGTGCGCTAATACCTCAATTAGTCACAAATATGCGGAAGCATCATAAAAATATGGGCTAAAAATTTCGAATATGGGCCTGATCCAATATCATTCAAAATACATTCATACTCAAAATAAGAGTTTAAATCAAAACTCAAACAACATAAAATAAAACAAGTAGTCAATCAACTACAGATCCCAGAATAAATAAAGGCGCAAAAACATCCCGTGGCTCAATATAGTATATCAATACAACTGGGACTCAAATCAAAAAGGGGATCGACCAGCTGAAACTCCACTCTGTCCAGCCTGGTTACCTGAAGAACCTACCAAATCCAATACTGACCAAGGCAGCCCAAAACAGGGAAAATAAACGAGGTCAAACCTCAGTACGAAGAGCAAAATAAAAGCATCTATAATATAAGACAATGCAATATCTCAATCGTGCAATGCTTGAACAGGGCTACCAAGAATCATCGATAGAAAAAGCACAACGATTCAGCTGTGCAGATCTCATCAATCATCATCATCTTGTGATCATCAGGTGAGACGACTCAGCCGACCATCACAAGGCAGTGCGGTATTCAGGCACGACGACTCAGCCAGCAACCACATCAAAAATAGCGTTGGAACTTTCAGGCACGACGACTCAGCCGGACGATCACAACGTGCAAAGGAATTCAGCTCTCAAAGGAATGGAGCTCAATATGTATGCGTCAATGCACAACAGACTCGTGTTTAAAATCATACATATATCTCACGCACAAAACAGATATGAGCACAGAAACAGCACAATCAACACAAGTCATAGCAGCTAATACATGAAAGAAATATCCCAAAGCTGATGACAAAGCTGCTAAAATCTAGCTCAATTCGTACCTCAATTCAGCTTCTACCTCAATAGATCTTACAAAAACAAGGACACAGCAACTAGCACAAGTCTATTGCCCTAGCAGCTTCATGACGAACTCAACAAAAGCCACTACCTGCTCAAATCTGTTAAGATACCTCAATATCAACTCAAATCTGAACTCATACATCTTAAATTCTAAAGCCTCGTAGCTCACTCAGCTACTTCAACTCTACAGATCACTACTCAGCTCTCAACGAAGCTTAGAACGAAAATAAATCACTTACCCAAAGCTACTAAAGAACAGAATAACTACGGTTCAACAATCGCGAAGGCACACGAACACTTTAACAACTTCGTGCTCCTCAAATCCGGTGACTCCAGTCTCTAAAATGGACCAATCGAATGCTCTAGAGAAGACGAGCTCAGCGCTACCAATCTTGCTCCAAACGGTGGCATAAAACGATGGCAATCGACGGAAATAGCGTTCGGATGAACAGTACCAATCGAGGGTTATCGGGGAAGAAGATAAGAAATATCGGGTCTCATTTTCTCTAAGTGTTGATCGACACTTAATTTAAATCCCCAAATCCAAGCTACAGTGGAAGTCAATCGCCTACAAATCCAGACCCCACTGCTAAGCAGAAGTCCCTCAAATCTGGCCTTAGCTAACATTCACGTCTGACTATGCTATCTCAGATCTGACTCTCCAACTAAAAGAGAAGACGAGCTCAGCGCTACCAATCTTGCTCCAAACGGTGGCATAAAACGATGGCAATCGACGGAAATAGCGTTCGGATGAACAGTACCAATCGAGGGTTATCGGGGAAGAAGATAAGAAATATCGGGTCTCATTTTCTCTAAGTGTTGATCGACACTTAATTTAAATCCCCAAATCCAAGCTACAGTGGAAGTCAATCGCCTACAAATCCAGACCCCACTGCTAAGCAGAAGTCCCTCAAATCTGGCCTTAGCTAACATTCACGTCTGACTATGCTATCTCAGATCTGACTCTCCAACTAAACACACGCTTCTTCTCAAAACGATGTCACGCTACTAAACAAAACGACGTAGCATAGGGGTCCAGCTCTCGCAACAGATCCCGCTAACGCTCATCCAGACTTGACCACATAAACGCTAATATTTGTTCACGCCCGCTAAACAAATTCCACTTACTAGTGTCAAATCTACTCGATATGACATCGCATTACCTCTTGCGACGCCTAATCTGACTAGCACCTCAAACGATAGTGTTTCGCTCCCTGCTCACGGCAATTCATGCAAGCACGCGAGAGTCACATCTGAACATCAAGATTTCACTCAAATCTGAATCTTGCCAATTCCCACGTAAGAATCCTAAAAGCTTATCTTCTTCCAGTGATAGGCATCAAATCTGGATTCTTACTGGAATCAGATCCCGATGAAAAATCTCGCCAAAACAGCTCCAAATCCACGTAGATTTCACCCGATAATTTAGAAACTCAAGTAGCTAATCCCAATCAAATCTGATTAGCTAATATATCGTACTTAACAATTTTTAGTCCTCACATCAGCATTCATCCAGAAGAACTCTGAAGCAGACCAGCTTGGAGAACAGGTCAAATGAAGAAACTGCCCAGATATAGAGGGCAGGTTAGAGACCAGCTGGTTAAGGACAAACCAGCTGGACAGAGAAGATCAAGTAAGTAGGTACTCTATCTAGCAAAGTAATGAACAGTCATAAAATAGGGAAGAAATTTGCTAGATAGAGGAACTCAAAACTCTGAAGATTATGAAGATTAGCTCAAGAGCATATGACAAGAGAAAATCGGAAAAGTTGCTCAAGAGTGGTTGCAAACGAAAGGAGAAGAAGAGAGCGTTGAACAGCTCGATAAAGCAACCAGCTCGAAAACAAGATTAGCTCAGTACAAACCAGAACGTAGAAAAGGTGGCAAGCTGGTTAAGGTCAAACCATCTCAGATAGCATGACAGATGCTATCAAATCCACAAGAAGTGATTTGAATACAATGCTATACGACCAATGATGTTCATTATTCAAATCGACTTGCTTGTATTGTCTTCTCAAAGTACAGTGCTCACGTGATTAAAGTGAAGAAAAGTCCGCAGATGCATTTATGGACAAAGGACGCAAATTAAAACATTGTCAAAAGACAACTGCTATAACTTTGTGTCCAACGGATTAATCTCCTCGTCAGGCTACAAATAACAAGAGCAGAGCACAAGAAGAGAGACACAAACAAAGAGAGAGTAAGGCGCATAAAACGAAAGAAGAGCGCAAGAAGAAGCGAAGTTTTGTGCGAACCAAAATGTAAAAACCGAAGAACGCACAACACAAGCTCTGGGAAGACATTTGTGAAACCAGCTCGATTGGAGCACTTTCCAGTGTGTGAGATTTTATTCCTGAGAGATTGTACTTACATTGTAATCTCACACACGATTCACTCATATATTCGAGAGTTGAGCGAAACAGAAAAGTTAATGAATCATAATTCAAAACTTTCCATTTTAGTCTTTGGACAGATACGTTAAACAAGTCTAGTTGTCTTTCGCAATGAGACGTTGAAGAAGTGTGTGTGGCCTTCCTCGCTGAGGCATTAAAGAAGTGATGTTAGAGACACAGCTTGCGGGCTTAGTGTGCAGTGGTGTGGCTAGGAGTTCTTGCGGTTGCTGGTCATAGGAGTGGGTTGCAACGAATGGTCGTTGTAATCAAAGTCTTCTAGTAGAAACCTTCCCATAGAGGAAGAAGGGGAGAAATAGGAGATTCAGCTCCAAACTTCCATAAACAAATTGCAGAGTATTTTATTTACTACTTTATGCACTTACATTCATACACATAGCATGATTGTTTAATATGCATAAAACTGTTTACAGAGCTTTCGATTATATGAGTTCAGTTTGAGTTGTGTCCGCATTATTTTTACTCATAAATCAATCTGTATCTCGGTGCACAAACATTCAAGAACACCGAGCTATTGCAGTTCAAGATTTAAGAAACCAAACTGCTCGTGTTAAACCATCTTGCAAAGGAGCAGGAAATCTGGTTTCACAAAGTTGCGTGCTGGTTTTTCAACTCCTTAAATTTTAATGCACGTAACTTACGGGGTTGGTGTTTCGGATATGTGAGAACCGACGTGAGTTGTGACATAGCTTAAAAAACCCCGGTTTTCGATCCCAACAATTGGTATCAGAGCGCTCTTGCGATCTGGTATCCCGTGTAACAGGACCAACAATTGGTATCAGAGCAGTTTGTTCTTGAATAGTGCATTTTTATTAGAAAATTGTTTTAAACGGTTTTTAAAATTGTGTCTACTCTGATAATCCTTCAAAAAGCCTATCTATGCTTCAATAATTTTAAAGTTTTTCAAAACTCATTTCATATAGATAGGGGGAGTAATGTCTATTGAATTGCGGAGCAGTTTCTCGAAAGGAAAGTGCGGCAATATCTGTTCCGACGAGTAGACAGATTGCGCGAGGTCTGTGGATGCCAAGATCTCTAGGGCTGTGCAAGGCTAAGCCTTAGGGAAAAGTGGAAGATATTCTGTAAATTGAATCTTATATTGCTCCTCTGGTCTAAATGAATGAGAACCTTTGAGTAGCATAGACTCCGTATTCAAAATCTCATGCACGTATTTTTACAAAATGTCGTCCCTCGAAAAATGCTTTCATTTTCAAAATAAAATAACCCCATGCTCTGTTTAGGGGGATAAGGCTAAGCCTTAGGGAAAAGTGGAAGATATTCTGTAAATTGAATCTTATATTGCTCCTCTGGTCTAAATGAATGAGAACCTTTGAGTAGCATAGACTCCGTATTCAAAATCTCATGCACGTATTTTTAC
Source organism: Dorcoceras hygrometricum (assembly GCA_001598015.1). Taxonomy (NCBI): domain Eukaryota; kingdom Viridiplantae; phylum Streptophyta; class Magnoliopsida; order Lamiales; family Gesneriaceae; genus Dorcoceras; species Dorcoceras hygrometricum. The sequence continues at coordinate 22,196 of KV011193.1, read as the reverse complement.
AAAATGTCGTCCCTCGAAAAATGCTTTCATTTTCAAAATAAAATAACCCCATGCTCTGTTTAGGGGGATCTTTGTTTAAAATATCAAGGGGTAGACTCGATTTCGTACCTTTTTTATTCCCACAAAAAGGGGAAGAAATATTTTTGAGCATAAACATACCTGGATATGTTTATTCAGATTTTGTGTAAATAAAAAAGGGTGAGATTGTTGGATCTGGTTATACAGATCAGAATCTAAGTTTTGATTCACACAAAATCTGCTATTATTGTACTAATGCTCTACGTGAAATGCACATATTTCTTAGTCTGGAGTAGACATGAAGATATCCAAACTGGAACAGTAAGGGGACGCCCAAGCTGGCTCAGCAGTTTACTTCCTGAATGCAGGGAACACCAAGCTAGTCACCATCCTGGAGCAGGAGCAACACGAAGATCAAGCGCATAGGAATGCAATGAAGTTCAGAATAGTTGAAGCACAGATCCATTGTGTACAAGTGTGGTGTTCAAGTGCAGAGCGGAGCTGTTTTAGTGAGAGGCTAAACGAGTTCGAGGTAACCCCCACTACTGGAGCAGAGGAAGAATCTGTACACAAGGGGTACTCGATATGTCTCGATTGAGACAAGCTGGTAAGGAACAATGCGAGCTGGATGAGAACACTGCCACAGTCAGCATTCATCCAGAAGAACTCTGAAGCAGAACAGCTTGGATAACAGCTCAAATGAAGAATCTGCCTAGATATAGAGGGCATGTTAGAGACCAGCTGGTTAAGGACAAACCAGCTGAACAGAGCATATCAAGGAATAAATTTGCTAGATAGAGGAACTCTAAGCTCTGAAGATGATGAAGATTAGCTCAAGAGCATATGACAAGAGAAAATCGGAAAATTTGCTCAAGATCGGTTGCAAACGAAAGGATAAGAAGAGAGCGTTGAACATTTTCGATGAAGTCACCAGCTCGAAGACAAGACCAGCTCAGTACATATCAGAGCGAAGAAATGTTGGCAAGCTGGTTAAAGTCAACCAGCTCCGATAGCATGACAGATGCTATCAAATCTACAAGAAAATTTATTTGAATACAATTCTATATGACAAATGATGTTCAGTATTCAAATCGACTTGCTTGTATTATCTTCTCAAAGTACAGTTCTCACGTGCTTAAAGTGAAGAAAAGCCTGAAGATGCATTTATGGACAAAGGACGCAAAGTACAACATTATCAGAACACTTTCAATGGTTAAAATTTTGTGTCCAACGGATTAATATCAGCGTAAGTCTATAAATAACAAGAGCAGAGCACAAGCAGAGAGACACGCAAACAAATAGAGAGTAAGGCGCACAAAACGAAAGAAGAGCGCAAGAAGAAGCGAAGTGTTGTGCGAACCAAAATGTAAAAACCGAAGAACGCACAACACAATCTCTGGGAAGACATTTGTGAAACCAGCTCGATTGGAGCACTTTCCAGTGTGTGAGATTTAATTCCTGAGAGATTGTACTTACACTATAATCTCACACATGATTCACTCATATATTCAAGAGTTGAGCGAAACAGAAAAGTGAGTGAATCATAATTCAAAACTCTCCATTGTAGTCTTTGGATAGAGACATTAAACAAGTCTAGTTGTCTATCACACTGAGACGTTAAAGAAGTGTGTGTAGCCTTTCTCACCGAGCAGTAAAGAAGTGATGTTAGAGACACAGCTTGCGAGCTTAGTGTGCAGTGGTGTGGCTAGGAGTTCTTGCGGCTGCTGGTCATAGGAGTGGGTTGCAGCGAAGGGTCGTTGTAATGAAAGTCTTCTAGTGTAAACCTTCCCATAGAGGAAGAATGGGAGACGTAGGAGATTCAGCTCCGAACTTCCATAAACAAATTGCAGCGTATTTTATTTACCGCTTTCCGCACTTACATTCATACGCATAGCATGATTGTTTAATACACATAAAAATGTTTAAAGTGATTTCGATTATAATAGTTCAGTTTGAATTGTTTCCGCATGATTTTAACTCATAACTCAATTTGTATCTCGGTGCACAAACATTCAAGAACACTGAGAGATTGCAGCTCAAGATTTAAGAAACCAAACTGCTCGTGTTAAATCATCTTGCAATGAGCTGGCAATCTGGACCAGCTCGTAGAGCTGTTGGTCCAAATTCATGGCGATCTGGTTTCACAAAGTTGCGTGCTGGTTTTTCAACTCCTTAAATTTAATGCACGTAACTTACGGGGTTGGTGTTCCGGCTATGTAAGAACCGACGTGAGTTGTGACAGAGCTCAAACAACCCCGACTTTCGATCCCAACAATTGATATCAGAGCGCTTTTGTGATCTGGTATCCCGTGTAATGGGACCAACAATTGGTATCAGAGCAGGTTGTTCTTGAATAGTGCATTTTTATTCGAAAATTGTTTTAAACGATTTTTAAAATTGTGTCTACACTGATAATCCTTCAAAAGCCTGTCTATGCTTCAATATTTTTAAAGTTTTTCCAAACTCATTTGATATGGATAGGGGAAGGAATGTCTATTGAATTGCAGAGCAGTTTCTCGAAAGGAAAATGCAGTATCTGTTCCGACGAGCTGACAGATTGCACGAGGTCTGTGGATGCCAACATCTCTAGGGCTGTGCGAGGCTAAGCCTTAGGGAAAAATGGAAGTGATATGTAAATTGAATCTTCTATTACTCCTCTAGTCTAAATGAACGAGAACCTTTGAGTAGCATAGACTCCATTTTCAAAATCTCATGCACGTATTTTTACAAAATGATGTCCCTCAAAAAATGATTTCATTTTCAAAATAAAATAACCCCATCCTCTGTTTAGGGGGAGCTTTGTTTAAAATATCAAGGGGGAGACTCTATTTCGAACCTTTTTGATTCCCACGAAAAGTGGAGGAAATATTTTTGAGCATAAACATACCTGCATATGTTTATTCAAATTTCGTGTAAATAAAAAAGGGGAGATTGTTGGATCTGGTTATACAGATCAGAATCTAAGTTTTGATTCAAACAAAATCTGCTATTATTGTACTAATGCTCTACGTGAAATGCGCATATTTCTTAGTCTAGAGTAGACATGAAGATATACAAACTGGAACAGTGATGGGACACCTGAGCTGGACTAGTCGAAGATAACGAGTTGGAACAGTAAGGGGACGCCCAAGCTGGCTCAGCAGTTTACTTCTTGAATGCAGGGAACGCCAAGCTGTTCACCATCCTGGAGCAGGAGCAACACGAAGATCAAGCGCATAGGAATGCAATGAAGTGCAGAATAGTTGAAGCACAGATCAAGTGTGTACAAGTGTGGTGTTCAAGTGCAGAGCGGAGCTATTTTAGTAAGAGGATAAATGTGAGACCTGGATTGTATGAGATTAATTGTTGAATTAATCGGTTTTTAAGGATTTCTGGTGATTCAGATTTCTGTTTGAGGCTTTGGATTGCATTTTCGGGTCTGATTTCATATTTTAAGCAATTCTGGAAGTTTTCGTATTTTTGAGATTTTTGGGTTAAATCTGGTTTCGTGGTGAAAGATGGTAGATTTGGTGAAAACCAATTGTAGCGTGTATTAGTGACACGGGAGATCAAACACCGTCGTTTTGACGTGAGTGACCACTCGTTAGCAAAGTCTGCCAGTAGATAGTATTTTAGGCGTTGTGTAGGATCTGCCAGCAGCAACGCTTACGTGGATTCAACAGAGAGCGCTAAGGGACTTCGAAACTGTGACGTTTTACGACTGGGTGATATCTGTTAGCAGCAAGCTCCTGTAGCGAAATGCAATACGTCGTCATTTGGATTAGTAGAGGCGACGTCGTTTTGATTAGCGCTAAGAAATCAGCAGCTGGTGTGTTTGCCCCTAATAGCGATCAGTCTTTGCATGTATTAGTTCAACAGATTTGCTGACGTGGTTAAGCGACGTCGTTTAGATTAGTTGAAACGCTTCGTTTTGAGTGTTGCGTCTGGTACCAGTCGTAGGGATCTGTTGCGTTGTTGAGAAATCCAGTCACTGGTTTTGGTTAACCAGCTATTGATAGATAGGATGACGTAAGCTGTGCGACGTCGTTTAGTTAAGTCACTACGACACCGTTTTGCTTAGTGTTATTTGAGAATTCAGCAGTTGGTTTGCTTTGCATCTGCTGGTTGTGTTTTCAACGAGTGTCGGCTGGTTTTGTTGGTGGGATTTGTTATCAGCAGTCGAGATGTGTATATATAGGAAGACTTGGTCTTCGATTGGATGATTGGATTTCCATACTTAGCGAAATATTCTCCCGATTTTTATTCTTTACTTCGAACCCTAGGTTATTGTTCAGCCATGAGTTTCTCCGACGAATTCCCGTCGTTTCCGACCATCATTTGTTACGTTTGAGGTAGCGTTGGACTCCTCTCGTTAAGGCGCTTCGTTTCTTACCCTTCTCTTAGGCAGCGGAGTAGCTGGAAGAGGATCGCAGAGAAATCTCCTTTGTTTAGTTTGTTAGCATCCTATCCTAGCTTGTTGGGGTAAGTAAATGTTCTACCTTTTTAAGCTTTGTTAGAGCTTTTCGTAATGTATAAAGGTATAATTAGCGCTGGTGGAGTTGATAACACCCAGTCGTTGGCATTTCTGAGATGTTTTCCTTGAGCAGTTGTTTGTATTGGCTAGCAGGTGACAGATCTGTGTGTCTCTCGGACTATTCATTGAAGCAATTTCCTTTCTAGTTGTATCTCAGGAATTTAAGGTACGGATCTGAGCTTGATGTAGCTGGGAATTGGCGTGAGATTTAATGTTAGATGGCTGCTGGTGCATTTCCGTGGATGTTGCTGTGTGCATATGTGATTGCTGTTAATTTTAGCTGCTATGTTTATGCATACACGCATTTCCCATATTGCATTCATATTTCTGTTGCAGCCATTGCTTTGTATCTCGTTGTATTGCTGTTGTTTCTTACCAGGATGCGAGGGCGAGCGGCAATACCGCACTCTCATCTCCCTGCTGGGATCTGTTAGCCACCATGCACCGAGTGGTTAACTACCACAGTTCATGGGCAAGGCAACGGCAGGTTGAGTTGTTTGATGCATCTGGTATTCGGGTGTAGTGTCAAGGCGAGTGGCTCATTACCACACTTTTAACACACCCCGTGGCCACTGATTCGTTGCAGATCTTTTGGATCTATGTTTGAGTTCCTTGGCTCCCTTGTTGGTTGTAGCCTTCAGATGTTATCCGATGTCTCATGCATAGCATCTGTATTTTATCTTATGCATTTCCTTTAGCTGTTTCAGTTGCTCTCCGTACTGGGGTTTGACCCCATGTCCCTCTGGGGCTTGGTTGTTTCCTTGTTTGTGTTGTTTTCAGGGAATCCAGGTTTTACAGCTGGTCGTGGTTTTAACCCAGCTGGCGGTGTCCCAGGAGGTGGTTAGAGTATCCCAGTAGCGTATAGCATATATTTATGTATCAGTACTGTTAGCCAGGGGATGCCCTGTGCTTCGTTGTTGTAGCCAGTGGTTGGAGTCTGATACTTGTGAATGTATGCTGTACAGTATTGAAATGGTGTATCCATTTTTCGTTTAGTTGATTTCGAAAGCTGGGATATTTATTTTGAGTATCGCACTATTTTAAATTATATTGTTTTTAACTGTCGGGCCAAAAGAGAAAATTTTACCCTCTTTTTAGTAGCTTCTGCATGTGTTTGTATGTTTTATCTCTGATATGAGCACGAGGCCTGACATTTTTGGTATCAGAGCTTAAGCTGGGATAAGCTCAATTTCTTTGATCACACTTGAGTCTAGGCATAGTGTTGTGTGTTGCATGTGAGGATTGAGAATTTAGATTAGTGATTAATTGATTTGATTTGGGATTAATCACGTGTTGTAGAGGGTAATGCGAAGGAAATGTGGTTTCCTGCTGATTCGGAAGTTGTTTTATTTTGGTGAAGTCAACGCTGGTCAACGGCACTGTAGCTACCTGCTGGTGTTTGCATCGGTAGGGTGAAGTAGGCGTGACGCGTTGCATCTGCTGGTTTTAGTTTGTTTCGAAGGGTTGCTGCTGGCCGATATTGCTTTAGGCGCGAGAATGATTGAGGAAGCGACACGTGTTGATCAACGTTTCGAGTGTTGACTATTTATAGACCGTGGTATAGAGGCGACATGATATGATTTTCCGGTTGTTACACCGGTCTAGCTGACTGATTTCCTTTGACAGCCTCATGCATTCATAGCATTGTTATAGCATGTTGCATGTTTATCTGCTTTGATAGCTCTTCGTACTGAGGCTTGACCTCGTACTTGTTTCCTGCTTTTGTTTTGTTTGGGTCTGTGTTGCCCCTTTGCAGGAAATACAGGTAACCAAGCTGGATCGAGTGGAAGTTCAGCTGGTCGATCCCCGCGTCCCTGAGTCCCAGTCTATATATGATATGTATTGAACCGGGGAATGCCCCGTGTTATCATGTATTGGCGATTTGTACTTGATTGATATTCTTTTGATACCTGTTGTGTTGGAGTTTGAGTCAACTCATATTTTAATTATCGCTATTTTGAAGGTATGATTTGAAGTTCAGGCCCATTGTATTTCAAAAAATTTTTAAGCTCTGATTTTAAGCTTCCGTGTTTATGCGCTTATTATGTGTTAATTGTTAGTAATTAGCACGGGGCCTGACATTTTTTGTATCAGAGCTTAAACTGGGATAAGCTCGATTTCTTTTGATCACACTCGAGTCTAGGCACAGAGTTTTGATTTGATTTTGATTGGCCTCTGTGACTTATGTGATCTATTATCTGTCTTGTTATTCTATCTGCTGTGAGATCTTACCTCTAGGCTTGTTTAGATGCCACCGAGACGAGAAGGAGGTAGGAGGACTAGACGTTCCGCGGAGGGGTCTAGAGCAGGTAGTGATGACGACGCTCAGGTTGAGGACGTCACTAGGAAGATAGGTGGAATGGAGTTGGTCTTAGCCCGATTTCAGCGGACGAACCCGCCGACGTTTGCCGGTACTGAGGGTTGTTCTAGGGCCGAGGCGTGGCTTATTTAGATGGAGGATTTATTTGATACCTTGGAGTACGCTCCGGAAAAGAGACTGAAGTTGGCAGTGCTGCAGCTGCGGGATGATGCGCAGCGCTGGTGGAAAGGCACTTCTAGGATTCTTCGAGATAATGGGACGATACTCACCTGGGATGGTTTTTGTGAGGCTTTTCGACAGGAATACACTCCAGAGTCCTATTACGCCAGCCGAGAGCGTGAGTTTGATAATCTGAAGCAGGGTGACATGCGTGTGGCCGAGTATGCGAGGCGGTTTTCTGTGCTTCTAATGTACATGCCTGCTGTGGCGAACCAATAGCGAACGAAGAGGAACAAGTTCTTGAATGGCTTGAGAACTGATCATTATCGGATGGTGCTGTCTGGGTCTCCGATGACTTTCATGGAAGCTGTGAATAATGCGGTTGATATCGAGGAGAGTTTGAAGGATCCTGAGGCTCCAGTGCATCAGACGACCGTGCGTGCTTCTTAGCCAGCTCAGGCGGTGTCGCAGTCGTATCAATCTCCTCAGGGGTCACAGCAGTCGAGTCGCCAGCAGTTTCGACCTCGAGGGAAGAAATTCAAGAAGAAGGGCCATTCGAGTTCCTCTAGTTCCGTGAGCTCGGGTTCTGGCAGCGGTTCAGGTGGTGGTTCTGGCGGGGGATTTTGTAGTCAGTGCGGAGGGAGGCATGAGACTTCGCAGTGTCGTGGAGTTAGAGGACTCTGCCATCTTTGTGGTCAGCCGGGACATTTTGCTAGAGCGTGTCCTTCGATTGGAGGGCGGTCTACGGGTCAGTCGCAGCAGAGTTCCGCTGGTGGTTCTTCTCAGCGACAGCAGCATTTTGCGCAGTCCCAGCGATCTGGTTTTTAGCCTCGTGAGCCGTCTCGTTTTGGAGGACCTTCCCGACCCCCGTTTCAGATTCCCCAGCAGGCGCAGGCGAACGCCTTGACGATGGATCAGGCTGAGGAGACGCCGGGCATGGTGATTAGAGGTACATGCTCTATTTATGATTATCCTGCGAGAGTCTTGTTTGATACTGGTGCATCACACTCTTTTATATCTGAGATGTTTGTGTTTGAGCGTGGGTTGAGTTCTTCCCCACTGTGTGATGTTGTTTCTGTGTCTACCCCTGCTGGTGTGGATCTGTGGTCTCGAGAGGTTGTGGTAGATTGCCTGATTAGGTTTGATGAGCATGTTTTGGTGACCAATTTGATTGTGTTGGGGATTAGAGATTTCGACTGTATTTTGGGAATGGACGTGTTATCTAGCTATAAGGCTACCGTTGATTGCTTCCATGGTGTGGTGAGATTTTGCCCTGATACGGGTGAGAGGTGGGATTTCTACGGCACGGATTCGAGGTAGAAGATTCCCCTAGTGTCCGCTATGGAGATGTTTAGCCTGCTATCGCTAGGTAACGCAGGATTCATGATCTACGCACTTGATAGTTCCCAGGAGCAGCGATTAGAGTTGCGCGACATCCCCGTCGTTCGAGAGTTTCCCGACGTGTTTCCAGATGAGATTCCTGGATTCCCTCCTCGACGTGAGATCGACTTCAGTATTGAGTTGGTGCCCGGTACCACCCCGATTTCTACAGCTCCTTACCGGTTGGCTCCCGCAGAGTTGAAAGAGCTGAAGGAACAGTTGAGTGATCTCTTGGAGAAAGGCTTCATCAGACCGAGCATGTCGCCTTGGGGAGCTCCGATTCTATTTGTAAAAAAGAAAGATGGCACTATGAGGATGTGCGTGGACTTCAGACAGTTGAATAAAGCAACGGTAAAAACAAGTATCCTTTGCCGAGGATTGATGACTTGTTCGATCAGTTGCAGGGATCGGTTGTTTACTCGAAGATTGACTTGCGCTCTGGTTATCACCAGTTGCGAATTAGAGACGCTGATGTGGCAAAGACAGCCTTCCGTACTCGATATGGGTATTTTGAGTTTCTTGTCATGTCGTTTGGATTGAAGAATGCCCCCGCTGTCTTTATGGATTTGATGAATCGCGTCTTCAGTGAGTATATCGATCGATTCGTAATCGTCTTCATAGATGACATCTTGGTGTACTCGAGGAGCAAGAGAGAGCACAAGGAGCATTTGAGACTAGTATTGCAGAGATTGAGAGACTCGCAGCTGTATGCCAAATTCAGCAAGTGCGAGTTTTGGCTCGACAGGATTATCTTTTTGGGTCACGTGATTTCAGCACAAGGGATTTCTGTAGATCCGAGCAAGGTCGAAGCAGTGCTTAACTGGGAGAGACCTCGAAATGTTTCAGAGATCCGTAGTTTCTTGGGGTTGGCCGGCTACTATAGGAGTTTCATTGAGAAGTTTTCTTCGATAGCCAGGCCTATGACGCAGTTGACTCAGAAAGATAAGAGATTTGTATGGACTGATGAGTGCGAGTACAGTTTTCAGACGCTGAAGGAGAAGTTGACTACTGCTCCTGTCTTGGCCCTACCGTCTGGATCTGGAGGTTTCGTAGTGTGCTCCGATGCTTCTCTGAATGGTTTAGGGTGCGTTTTGATGCAGAACGGGTATGTGATTACGTATGCGTCTCGACAGCTGAAGCCTCACGAGACGAGGTACCCGGTTCATGATTTGGAGTTGGCTGCGATAGTGTTTGCCTTGAAGATTTGGCAGCATTATCTCTATGGTGAAGAATTTGTGGTGTACACCGACCACAAGATCCTGAAATATATCTTCACGCAGTCAGATTTGAACATGAGGCAGCGACGCTGGATGGAATTGCTTAAGGACTTCGATTGTGAGATTCAATATCAGCCTGGGCGTGTGAACTTAGTAGCCGACGCTTTGAGCAGAAAGACCCAGCCTGATATGTTAGCGTCCTTGAGTATTTCGAAAGTTCATGGGGAGTTGAGTACTTCTGGTTGGCGATTCCAGCCGGGTGATCAGTATTTCTTTGTTTCTTCTCTTCAGGTGGAACCGCAGATTGTGATTAACATCAGGGAGGCGCAGAGGACCGACCCCTATATCCATGAGTTGAGGATTAAGGAGCAGTCAGGTCAGTCTGATGATTTTTCTGTTGCTTCTGATGGATGTTTGAGGTTCAGAGGGAGATTAGTAGTTCCGAACCTGATCGATTTGAAGGAGACCCTTATGAATGAAGCACATTGTATTCGGTAAAGTGTGCATCCAGGCGAGCGAAAGATGTACCATGCCTTGAAGTCTCACTACTGGTGGGCAGGTATGAAGAGCGACATTTCTGCTTTTGTTGCTAGATGTCTGAATTGCCAGCAGGTCAAGGCTGAGATAATGAGACCTGGTGGATTGCTCCAGAGTTTAGAGGTGCCCCAATGGAATATGGAGCACATCGCCATGGATTTCGTGACTCATCTACCTCGATCGAGTAGGGGATGTGATGCGATCTGGGTTTTGATTGATAGACTCTCGAAGTCAGCCCATTTCATTCCCTATGATGTGAGATGTTCGATGAAAAAGATGGCGAAGTTGTACATCGACCATGTGGTTAGATTGCAAGGAGTTCCGGTTTCGATAGTGTCCGACAGAGATCCGAGGTTCACTTATCGCTTTTGGAAGAGTCTGCAAGCAGCAATGGGTTCGAGATTGGCGATGAGCACAGCCTATCACCCCCAGACAGACGGACAGTCTGAGCGGACTATCCAGACTTTAGAGGATATGCTGCGAGAGGTAGTGATGGATTTCAGCGGTGGCTGGCAGGATTCGCTTTCCTTGGTAGAGTTTTCGTATAACAACAGCTACCAGGTCACTATTGCAATGGCTCCGTTTTGAGGCATTGTATGGTCGAAAGTGCAGATTCCCGATTTGTTGGGAAGAAGTTGGCGAGAGACAGCTTTATACATCGGAGTTTGTTCAGCACATGAAGGATCAAATTGACTTGATTCGGAGTAGAATGAAGGCTGCTCAAGACCGTTTCTCTAGCTATACGAACCGTAGACGTCGACCGTTAGAGTTTGAGGTTGGCGATCGGGTGTTTCTCAAGATTTCTCCTTTCAATAGCATGATTAGATTCAGATTTAAAGGCAAATTGGCTCCCAGATTCGTTGGTCCCTTTGAGATTATCGAGAGGATTGGACAATTGGCTTATAGACTGAGGCTGCCCGAGGAGTTAGCCGCGATGCATGACGTGTTTCATGTGTCAATGTTGAGAAAATATGAGCCGGATCCGTCCCATGTATTGAGAACTGACGAAGTTGAGCTGGATTCTGCCTTGAGTTATGTCGAATATCCGGTGCAAATCTTGGATAGGAAGGAGAAACAGCTAA
>KV011192.1:27145-52037 GCA_001598015.1 Dorcoceras hygrometricum | reverse complement strand
GCCGCCCGCCGTCGCCCGCCGCCGCCGCCGCCACTTCGCCGGAAATTGTTCCGGCCTAGTTTTTCGAGGAGTATTGTTCGTGCTGATCTCGTCAGGGCTTCTAGTGCAGCCTGACGAAGGAGTCTCGGATCTGGTCGTGGACCGGATTGGCGTAACTACCGCAATCTACCGAGAAGAGCCGGGTTCTTGAAACACCGGTTGGAGCCAGGCACAAGTGCCAGCGAGGTAACACGCAAAACATCCTATGAATGTCGTAGAATGTAGATTTGTTTTTCGTATTGATCACCTCCCGGTTCTATTTATTTGTTCTTCCGCTGCCTGACCGGGGGGCGGATCCGGATCCCCCAACAGCAAATGGGTAATGCAGACCCAAACAACACAAAAGCAGGAAAACAAAATACGAGGTCAAGCATCAGTACAAAGAGCTATCTAAACAGCTAAACATGCAACATGCTATAAATCAATACTATGAATGCATGAGGGCTATCAAAGATCGGATAGCTAGACTAGTGTATCAACTGGAAAATCAATCAGTCGAGCCTCTATACCACGCACAGCAAGTCATCCGGTGGAAATCATCAGTCCGTGATCTTCAGGACCCGTCAGCCCATCACAGCTCGGTGGTATTCAGACATGACAAGTCATCGGTCACCACTCCGATGATAGCGTTGGACTTTTCAGGCACGACAAGTCAGTCGGTTAGTTACAACGTGGATCTCAATCAGGTCATCAATCAATCTGTCAGGCTCAATATGTATGCATGAATGCCAATTCGAAAATCAATGCATAATGCATACAATTCATTACGTGAAACAGCACATACAATTCAAACAATTCAACATACTGTCATGTAAATTCACATAATCAATCAGCAGGTTCATAACATTTATCACAACCATGCCACACTCAAAGCTGTTAAATCTGCTCCATTCGTACCTTCAATAACTGAAATCAACCTCAACAGATTCTTACAAGGCACGGTACCACAATTGAAGCAAGTCAGCTTCTTCCTGATTTCGAAAATCCCAGCAGGTACCTCTTGCGAACTCAAATCTGTCACAGAGCCTCACATATCAGCTTAATTCTAGTTCAAATCTAAACTTTTAAACATCATAGCCTACGGTCAGAACCCTGCTCTAGTTCTACAAGTCTACCGAAGCTAGAAACAACAAGAAATGCTCACCCAGAAACTCGAACCAGCAGAAGAACCAACGAACTTCTCTGTACGAAGACACAGCAACTTCGCACTTCTTCTCCAACGTTTATTCAGGGCTTCAAATGGGTAGCAATCGAAAGAGCAACTCACAACGAATCCAGCGCCACCTAAATCACTCAAACAATCGACGGAGAACGGCGTAAATCTAAGAAAGATATGTTCGGGTGAACAGTAGCTCAACGAGGGTTTGGATAAGAAGATAAGAAATATCGGGTTCGAAAAGTGTCGATCAACACTTCTATATTTATATCTCTCAAATCCAACGTCTGCTGATCACAAAAATAATCAGTCGTCGTGAACAGTAGAAATCTGCTAACAAAACCAGTCGTTGCCCACGACAAAACCAGACGCAACATCAGTCGATGTATTCTCAAAAGAACATCAAAACGACACCGTTCCAACTAACTCAAACGACGTCGCAGAGCTTCACGAGCTGACAACATATATCTCTTGTGAAGCAACCAAAAGCTGGTAATATATCTCCACAAAAAAAACCCTCAGTCGACTGGTTACGCAAAACAAGCCAAAACGACGACGCGTCAACTAATCCAAACGACGCCTTAACAGTTACGTAAGCATTTGTGCCAACAGCTGGTCACCCAGTCGCAACGCATTCCTCATAACAAATCTCTCGCGGCTGGTACCAGTCTCAACACTCAAAACGTAGCTTTTCGACTTATTAAAACGACGTCGCTCTACCTCTGCGACTGGTTCTTCAAACCATCATCTGGTCGCTCCTTTACTCACGCATCTGCTGGTCCAGTAGTCAACACTCAAAAATGTTGACCAACACGTGTCGCTCTCTCTCTCGCTAACTCTCGCGCTAAATGCAACGTCTGACAGCAGCAACCTCTACAATCGAAACGACGACGTACGTCTCACACGCTACAGTAACTATCTATATCGAATTTCACCAGCTGCAAGCTACAGTACCGTTGACTCACGTTGACTCTGGAATTTCGCTGCGGCTGATTCAATACTTAGAGAAATTCGACAACTCTAATTCCTGTGACTAATCCTACAAAAATCTGATAATCACTATTCGAATTTCTCAATCCTCACAAACGATGGTAGCGACGGTGGTGGGAGGAGGCCGAGAGTGGAGAGGAGGGGAGAGGAGAGTTATGATTCATTAATCATTAGGGTTGTGTCTCCTCATTGCCATATTTATAGGTAGATGGATAGAGTTTGAGTTGGACAAAAACAAAGAAAATTCGGTTAAACTAAACAGTGAACATTCAGTTCAACTCAAACTGTGAACATTCGATTCAAGTCAAACAGGGAACATTCTGTTCAAGTCAAACAGGGAACATTCGTTTCGACTCCCTCGATTGTGGTCTCATCATAATTCCAACCGATGATCAGATATCACCGATGTGATCACTTAACAAAATTGATCATTATGATACAAAATCAAATTTTCGGACCACTAAATCTATTTATGGAAATCCTACACCCTTAGCTAATTTTGGAAGTCACATTCCCAACCTTCCTCCTACTATACTCAACACTTTGAGTATCATATCCGTATGGGGAATTGAGAAACTAGTACTTGTGTGTTTCGACGCTGCGGTGGATCTGGATCCCGCTCCCGGGGTGCATCGGAAGTTTAAAATTTGAATAGCCCGGGAACGGTCAATACATGAAATATAAATCTAAACATACATAGGATGTTTAGAAAATTGCCTCGAGCGACTAGGTGTCTGGCTTCGACTATTCCAAAAGACTGAACATTATGATGTGAAAACAATTTTTCAGACCACCTACTTATCCATCGGATCATGGTAAAGCGTCTAGCAACATCGTCCCATGATCCCCTAGGTATCAATGATAGTGCCTGAAAGGATCAGTTGGTCATGGTTAACTTACAGTACGATCCTTTTAGCTCTAATTTCCTGATCGAATCAACAACCATTGGTAAATTGAGATTCACTAGATATTCGATAGCCATGCATACATCTTGGAGACAAATAGTGACATCACATGTGCTATTAGGTAAACCCATTTACGTAAAATATATCTCGTACTCTGGCCAGAGATTTGTCACACTATTATCTCCTCAGACAGCATAGGATATTTACGCACAAGGGCGAGCAGCAGATCCTCAAAAATGAAACATCGACTCCTACATGCATCGGGACCTCATCCAATCCCGCCACCTGGTGATCCCTACGGGTGGTCCTACGGAATCGGTAAATGAGACACCTATCATGTAGTGTCTCAATGAAGTTTCGATTAACGAGGACTAATATGTACAACTAAGACCTCGGACTTAATCCACTCGACAAATGATAACCACTTGGAATGTCCGAACGAGGGTAGTTCGATAGATCACCAGGTAACTATCCATCTGCATGCTCAGAACATCACTATGTTCCCTACCAATGAAACGTGGTACTTTGCATCGTAGATGCTAGTCTCAAGCTCGGGCAGCCCTTATCCTTTTTTGGACGGCCCAATCGACTAGGAACTCATTTAGAGCATGCAGTGACTATTAGATGTGTTTCATGATAGTCATAAAATCCACTATCACATCTATTATACACTATATTGCATTCAAGGTCTTTATCCAATAATTTGTAATCATAATACTGAAGATAAACAATGCCATAAAAGAATGAGAATTTCATAAAGAATGATCATTTTACATAGAGTAAACAAGAACTCACATGCCATAAGTTGGCTAGTTGGACACCTACTCTAACAATCTCCCACTTGTCCTTAAGCCAACTACTCATGAGACGTAGTTCCATTGCTTCATGATGTTTTTCAAACAATGGTCCTGGAAAGGTCTTCGTAAGTGGATCAGCAATGTTGTCTGTAGAGGCGACTCTCTCGACTGCTATGTCACCTCTAGCCACAATATCCTGGATTATCTGATATTTCCTCAGTATCTGTTTGGATCTTTGGTGAGACCTAGGTTCCTTTGCTTGCGCTACGGCACCCGTGTTATCACAGTACACCGAGACTGGACCAACTCCTTCAGAAATTACGCCCAACTCTTGGACGAAATTCCTCATCCAAACCGCCTCTTTGGAAGCAGCTGATGCCGCGATGTACTCTGCCTCAGTGGTTGAATCCGCAATGGTGTCTTGCTTGGAACTCTTCCAAGAGGCAGCACTACCATTGAGCGTGACTACAAATCCAGAGGTTGACTTTGAGTCATCCACATCGCATTGGGAGCTAGAATCAGTGTAGCCTTCCAATTTCAGTTCACCGTCCCCATGGACCATGAACATATTATTAGTCCTTCAAATGTAATTAAGAATATCTTTCACAGCCCTCCAATGCATTTGATCGGGGTTGGCTTGGGAGCGGCTCGTGACACTCAAAGCATATGCGACATCCGATCTAGTCGAGATCATACCATACATGATATTACCTATTGCCGAGACATATGGAACATGTGTCATACTCTCTATATCCTCATCAGTATTCGGACACATAGACTTAGATAGAGTGACCCCGTGGTACATAGGTAGGTGTCCTCTCTTGGACTCTTCCATAGAGAATCTCTTAATTATGGTATCGATGTAGGTCGCTTGGGTGAGTCCGAGCATCCTTTTTGATCTATCTCTATAGATCTGTATTCCCAAAATATAGGATGCTTCACTCATGTCCTTCATCGAGAATCTACTAGACAACCATACTTTAGTTGACTGCAGCATTCTTAAATCATTCCCAATGAGTAGAATGTCATCAACATAAAGTACAAGAAATGTCACAACATTCTTAACTACCTTCTTATACACACATGTCTCCTTGGGATTCTTGATGAAACCAAAATTCTTTAATTGTTTCATCAAACCTCAGGTTCCAACTTCTAGGTGCTTGTTTGAGACTAGTTAGATCTATCTCTGAAGTTTGCATATTTTATGCTCACTTCTTACGGATGTAAAACCCTCATGCTGCGTCATATAGATTTCTTCCTTAAACATTCATTCTTTTAAATATTGCAAATCAAATTAGCAAAATGACAAGAATATCCATATCTATCAAGCATAGAAACGGAAATAATGTTCTTTATTAATTCAGGAACAGATAAAACATCTCTTAATAACAGCATAAAATTTGAATGAAGAAATAAATGTACGTCTCCTATTGCTACGGCCGCAACCCTTGCTCCGTTTCCAAGCCTCAAGTGTGTCTCACCCTCCCTAAGACGCCGACTTCTTGTCATTACTTGCAAGTCATTACAGGTATGAGATCCACATCCAGTATCAAGTATCCAAGAAGTTGAGTTAAGAGACATATTTATTTCAATATAGAACATACCTTTTGCAGTTCGCAACTGCTCGAGGTAATCCCAACAGTTACTCCTCCAACGCCCAGGCTTGTGGCAATGGTGGCAAACATCTTCAGACTTGTTAGGCTTTGGGTCCCTTGCCTTGGGATTCTGGTGGGCTTCTCCTCCTTCACAGGGGCAGAATGCTTCTTACCCTTGCGTCTGGGCCCCTACTTCGCAGATGAAGAAAAGCCCAAAAGGAGTACGGTCTTGCCCTTCTTTATGGTCCCTTCAAATACGAAAAGCATGTTTACCATCTCTTCGAGGGTGGCATCCAGCTTGTTCATATTGAAGTTGATCACAAATGGGTCGAATGCAGCAGGGAGGGAGAGGAGAAGCAAATCCACAGACAGTTCATGTGGAAGCGTGATTTCGAGTCCCACCAGCTTTTCAATGAGTTGGTGAACCAGCTTGGGTGTCTTCTGCACCATCTTAGCGGTCTGCTGGCCGGATTGGCTGTTCTGTACTGGCTTGCGTCCGATCTGGTTCAGTACACATCTTCTGTTCTGAACTAGTTTCCGCCCTGCGCACGTAATCAAATCGTTAGAAACATATGAACATGTTTTGTGTTCATCAAAATTCAGATGTGATCTGGTTTACAGATCCTACAGTGTATGATAATAGCATGCCCCGTCTCCTCGAATCGTCGCTGCAATTCGTTGGACATAGATGCCATCATATAGCACCGTGCCTTAAGCTCATCGTCCCACCATTTTGCCAATTTTGCCAGCTCCTCAGGACTGGCATTGGCAGGGCCTCCTTCGGAGGGCTCTTCTCTAGCATGTATAGAAGTTTCTCCGAAGCCAAGACAATCTTGAGATCTCGTAGTCAATCTTAGTAGTTTGCCAGTGAACTTGTTGCTATCCAGTATAGCAGCAATGAATTTTTAATCGAAGATATGATAAATAGCAGTTTATACTGAAAGGAAAAAACAGACATGAATTACAGACTATTTATGAAAAACACTTAGACATAAAACAAGGTCATTTAGTTTTATTAATAACCTACCACTATTTTAATGATTTCACGACCCTCTAATGAAATCGGAAAAGCCAGTTTTCTTAGTGGGTGCACAGAGTCCAATCGAGAAAACACGGTCCTGAATAATATTAGCCAACCATGATCCTCAAAAGGTAGAGCCCAATTGCAACAGGTGCAATCTCCATGTATTAACCTCACGTCCAGTAAGGGCCCAATAATATGACGCCGATTACTATCACGTGTCAAGATGACCCATCAATATCACGTGTTATTGGAGGGACTAAGGCCCACTTAAAACCCAATTCCTAAGACAAAGCAACGCCGCTCAGTAAGCCTAGCCGGTACAAGCCATTTTTAACCCGGTCTGTGTGTTAGAGTAGATTCCCAACTACCAACTTGTGGTGTGTGGGTTCTATTGACTCTTGTGTATAACGATCTTTATTATGAAATACGCATTTCTATTATGGCATTCTTTATTTTCATTATGTTATAATGTTAACAATTATGTTGGATAAAGACCTAGAATGCACCATAGTGTATGTTAGATGTGATAGTGGATATGATGGCTATCATGAAACACATCTAATAGTCACTGTGTATTCTGAACGCGTTCCTAGTCGATTGGACCGTCAAAATGAGGATAAGGCCGCCCGAGCTTGATACTAGCATCTGCGATGTGAAGTACCATGTTTTATTGGTAGGGAACATTGTGATGTTCTGAGCATGCGATGGATAGTTACCTGGTGATCTATCGAACTACCCTCGTTCGGAGTTTCCAAGTGGTTACCATTTGTCGGGTGGATAAGTCCGAGGTCTTGGTTGTACTGATTAGTCCTCACTCCTCGAAATGTCATTGAGACTCTACATGATAGGTGACTCACTTTGACCCATTTACCGACTCACTTGGGGTCATTAGGTGGCGGGATTGGGTGAGGTCCCGATGCATGTAGGAGTCGATGCTTCGTTGTCGAGGATTCACCGCTCGCTTTCATGCGTGGATATCCTATGCAATCTAAGGAGGTAATAGTGTATAAATCTCTGGCCAGAGTACTGGATGTGTTTTAGGTAAATGGGTTTACCCTAGTAACACTCGCGATGTCACTATTCGATCTCCAAGATGTATGCATAGTTATCGGATCTCTAGCGACTCTCGATTTACCAATGGTCGTTGATCTGATCGGGATATATGTGTTGAAAGGACTGTACTGTATGCTAACCACGATCAACTGGTTCTTGCAGGCACTATCAGTGATACCTAGGGGATCATGGGGCGATGTTGCTAGGCGCTTTACCATGATCCGATGGGCAAGTCCGAAATTGTGATTTCGGAGTCACAATGGTTGTGGGCCCACGGCTAGCTGTATCCCTGAACCATTGAGGGTCACACAAGTACTGGATTCATGATTCCCGCACGGAAACTAAGCTCAATGTGTCGAGCATAGGAGGAGGAATTTAGGGAGTGCGACTTCCTAAAAGTCAACAGGGGTCAAATTGCGATCTCCCATAGTTGAGGGGCTAAACTGCAAGTTTGGACTAGGTGGTCTGAAAACTTGTTTTCACATCATAATACTCAGTTTTTGAAAACTGTGTTGATCGGTCCGATCTGATCATCGATCGGAGTTGTGATGGAGCCACGATGATGGAAACGAACCGAATGTTCATATGGACCTGGGCCTGACCCAGGCCCATTGGATTGGTTCAAGCCCATCATTGGTCTACTTATGCTAGACCTAGGGCTACATGACATAACACTAGAACAACAACCCTAGCTCCCAAAAAAAGGCGCCGCCCCTTCTCCCTCACAACCTCACGGCCGCCGCCCCTCCGCCGCGCCGCCACCACGCCGCCGCCGTAGATCGCGTGATCGGACTTGTTCCGATCACCCTTTCGAGGTGATTCCGTTCGTGCCAAATTCGTCAGACCTTCTAGTGCAGGCTGACGAAGGAATCGTGTTACCGGTCGTGGACCTGATTAGGAGATCTACCGCCGCCAACCTTTGAAGTGCCAGAATTCCCTGTGAATCTGGTCGGAGCCAGGCGCCTAGACGCCAGCAAGGTAATATTCGTTAAACATCATATGTATGTTTGAATAGATTTGATGTATTGAACGATTCCCGGGGCAAAAATTTTAAACTTCCGCTGCGCCCCGGGAAACGTGATCCGGATCCAACACTGCGCCAACACTGTGAAGGACTCTCTGAGATCATGTTTTGTCACACGTCCTCATAATTATCAATAAACTATGTTCCTTCAATTTATTCATGAAATTTTAATCTTGATATACATATTAAATCAATTTTAAAATGAGGGACTTTAATTTTGAAATTTGATCTCAATACATTTAAATCAAATTTAAAATTCCCGGATTCAATGGATATATCACATATAAAATAGGGATGATAGATAACCGAGAGCTATGTGCTCCGTGGTTGCCAAGCACGGATCTAGGTCCAATCCTAGGTGATATGCAATATGCAAATGCAATCCTATTACATAAGCTTCCAATTTTACATGTCTTCGATCTTCAATATCTTTGATCATCATCTCCACCATCTTATCTCCCACTAAGTCTAATATTTATATTTAAATATCCATGACACATATGGATACATTTAAAGGGTGGGAACGGGTCATAAACCATGTCCACTTTATATGATTTCAAAAATATTAAAATCAAGCAATGTAAAATATAGCATACACCTAAGACATTGGGCCGGACTCTCGATCATCCTAAACAAAATTTTATTCAATTAATCCAATTAATTGACACAAAATAAAATAAACAAATCAATTTTCTTTTATCTAACAAAACAATATTTGAAATATAAAATCATATTTTATAAATAAAATCATATTTTGTTATTTAATTGCATCAAATAATTTTGGTCGTAAAAGAATTTTATGTCCAATATCTCAAAATTTCAAAAAATATAATTTTGGTCCAACCAAAAGGCCCGATAGCAAGTATCGATCCAAGAAAAACCCGTGGGGCCGCCCAGGATAGGCCCGGAAAAACCCTAGGGAGCAAAAACCACCGCAGCATTGACGTGCATGCATGGGTAGGCTGCTTGCTGCGTGTACAGCATGCACAGGTAGGGCAGCTACATGCGCAACCCCTTGCGCGATGTGCGCGCAGGGGTAACGGCCCTCTGCACGATAAGCGAACCGAGGTAGGCCGGAATGTGCGTGCAGCAGCCTGCGTTATGCGCGTGCGTGGTGTGCGACGTGCGCCCAACATCCGTTGATTCCAGCGCGTGCAATGTGAGCCCGTCTGCGCTATGCGCGCCGCGATATGCTCACGGTAGGTGCATGCGAAGGGCGGCAGTCACGCGCAGCACCTGCAAGACGTGCGCACAGCGGTTGCGCGACGGCACGACAAATTTTTTTTTTGAAAATCAGAAATTTGATGCAGTTTGGCAGAAATCATGTATTGGCAGATCCGAACCTGGCTCTGATAACACTGTCGGCGTAGCGACGGATCTGTATCAAGCTCCCGGGGCATAACGGAAGTTTAAAATTTAAATAGCCCGAGAACGATCAATACATGAAATATAAACCTAAACATACATAGGATGTTTTGGAAATTACATCGGGCGACTAGGCGTCTGGGTCCAACTATTCCACAAAGGATATAGCACTTCAACGGTTGAACGGTGGATCAACGTGTTATGATCGAAAACAGGGAGGTGTCAGTGAGCTCTCACACAACTCACGTAGGTTCTCACACAGCCTAGACACTACACCCTTAAGTTACTTGCAGTTTAAAAAATTTTAGAGTTGAAAACCAGCACGCGACACTACAACCTGATCGCGTATTGACTTAACTAGCGTCTCTGTGAGCTGGCCCTGAATACGAGCGATCTGGTTGATTATATCTTGAGCTTCAATAGCACAGTGTTCTTGAAAGTTAATGCACCAAATACAGATTGAGTTATGAATTAAAATCATGCGGAAAAAACTCAAACCGAACTCTTATAATCGAAAGCTCTCTAATAGTTTTAATCACAGTAAACAAATAAGCAATGCGTGAATGTAAATGCAGTAAGCTGTAAAGAAATACGCTGCGATTTGTTTATGGAAGTTCGAAGCTGAATCTCCTACGTCTTTCCTTCTTCCGCAATCGGAAAGGATCCACTAGAAGACTTTGATTACAGCAGCCCCCGCTGCAACCCGATCATACGACCAGCAGCCGCAAGAACTCCTAGCACCACTGCACACGAACCCACAAGCTGTGTGTCTAACATGAATTCTTTACTGCCTTAGTGAGAAAGGCTACACACACTTCTTTAACGTCTCAGTGCAAAATAAAAGTAGACTTGTTTAACGTCTCTGTCCAAAGACTACAATGAAGTTTTTAATTCACATTCACTCTAATCTGTTTTCGCTCATCTCATAAATATGAGTGAATGTGTATGTGTGTGAGATTTACAGTGTAAGCATAATCTCTCAAAGATAAAAAATCTCACACAACAGGAAACGCTCTTCTCTGAGCTGGTCTCTCGATGTCTTCCCAGGGTCGTGCAGTAGACGTGTATTCTGGCTTTGCTCGTGCACACCCTCCTCTCTTATTGTTCTTCTTGCTCGGTTCTCTTTATATAGCCTGATACGGAGATTTGTCCGTTGGACACAAAGTTGTATCCGTTTGAAAATTCTTCTGACACTTTTGTACTTTGCGTCCTTTGTCTTTAAACGCGTCGCAGGCTAGTGATAAATCCTCACTTATGATTCACTTAGAGCTGTCTGTTGGGCTAGAAGGGTAGGATAGAGCTGGGTGGAGATCGAAGCTCTCAGTTCGTATGTTCTGTGTCATTGTCCCTGAGCGTTGTGTTGTGTTTGTTTTTCAGGTTCAGATCTGGTTGCTCGGGACCTTGTTGTGGTAATGTAGCTCAAAAGGTTAAGGTACGGATGTGGGCTTGCTTTACAGCGTTGGATTTGGCATGGATATTATGTGAGTTGATGTGTATGCTTCTGTGTTGTTATTGCTTGCTTCTGTTACGTTGATTATTGCAAGCTGTTACATTGCATACACGCATTATTCATGTTGAGCTCAGATCTTGTTTAGCCGTACCTTGTTGTATTGATCTATGCGTACCAGGATGCTTGTTTGGAGGCCGAGCTGGTAACTCCCGTCACCCTCATCTCCCTGCTGGGATCTGTTAGCCACTATGAGCGAGTGGGTAACTCCCACATCTCATGATCTGGGCAACAATAGGTTGAGTAAATTGTTGTGCATCTGGTACCGTGTGTTGAGACGAGTGGGTAACTCCCATATACTCACACACACCGTGGCCACTATCTTCCAGTTGATTGGATATCAATTGTTGAGCAGTTTCTTGAGATCCTTTGGCTCTCTGCCTTCGGTTGTAGCCTTGTTCTCATGCATAGCATCTGCATATTATCTATTGCTATTTAACTGCAGTTTTTCAGTTGCTCTCTGTACTCGGGTTTGACCCCATGTCCCTCTGGGGTTGGTTGTTTTGTTTTCCTGTGTGTGTTTCAGGTTATCATGGTTTCTCTACTGGACGTGGAGTTGATCCAGCTGGTAATGTCCCGGTAGGTGGATAGAGTGTCCCAGTTATATATGGTATATTTATGTTATAACGTATTGTATCTATGTTGAGCGAGAGACTCATC
This sequence comes from Dorcoceras hygrometricum, assembly GCA_001598015.1. NCBI lineage: Eukaryota > Viridiplantae > Streptophyta > Magnoliopsida > Lamiales > Gesneriaceae > Dorcoceras > Dorcoceras hygrometricum. The sequence continues at coordinate 39,922 of KV011192.1, read as the reverse complement.
ATGGATCCTTCGATTTGTTAATTGGGAGTCACTCTATGTTTGTATTGCTGTTGGTTGTTGTATTGGGTTTTCAATGTTGTAAAACCAGTATTTTGGATATCAATGTATTTTTAACTTATGTTTTCTAAGTCATGCCAAAGCGAAAAATTTTAGCCACTAATTATAATGCTTCCGCTATTGTTTATTACGTGGTTAACTCTGTGTTGTACAATAGGCCTGGCATTTTTGGTATCAGAGCTTAAGCTTTGATAAGCTCAATTTCTTTTTTGATCACACTTGAGTCTAGGCACTTTGTTGTTTATTGCATGTGCTTGACTATGTGCTTTATTTGCTATGTCTGTGTGACCTTATTGTTTAGTGCCTTCGTAGATGCCGCCTAGACGTAGGGGTAGAGCGAGAGGTCAGATTCCGGAAGCGTTAGAGGTTCAGAATGATGAGATTCAGCGTAGTATTCCTGGTCGTAGGCATTCTAGGCAGATTGACGATGAGGTTGATGTGCTGGCAGCCCGCGTGGATGAGATGGAACTAATCATGGCGAGGTTTCAGCGTATGAATCCTCAGACTTTTTATGGTGATTAGAGTAGTTCCGATGCGGAGTCTTGGTTGCAGCATATTACTGGACTGTTTGATAGAGTGCGCTATGATGATGAGCACAGACTGAGTTTGGCGACTTTTCAGCTAAGGAAGAATGCAGAGCGATGGTGGAGAGGTGCTTCACGTACGCTCGAGGAGACTGGTGCCGAGATTACTTGTGATAGTTTCTATACAACATTCAACCAAGAGTATGTTCCGGAGTCTTATGTGAATGCCCGAGAGCGAGAGTTTGACAACTTGGTTCAGGAAACCATGTCAGTGGGCGAGTATGCTCGTAGGTTTTCTTCTCTTTTGCCTTACGTTCCTCTTGTGTCTGGCCACGCGAGGGCAAAGAGGAACCTTTTCTTGGAAGGGCTTAATGAGGATTTGTATTCCTTGGTGTTGGCAAGTTCACCTGCCAGTTTTGCGGACGCGGTGGACAAGGCAATGGACATCGAGGAAGGGTTTAGGAACCGGAGGTCTCGGGTTCAGCCTCCAGCGGTGCAAGGTTCACGTCCCAATGTTCCAGGGGCACAACCTCCTAAGTTTCCCCAGTCGTCTCAGCAGCAGCCCCAGCAGTCAGCGCAACAGTCTGGACGCCACAGGTTTAGACCTCGTGGTCATCAGTTCAAGAAGAAGCAGGGTTCTAGTTCTTCTAGCTCCGATATTTCTAGCAACAGCAGTAGCCCTAGGGCCATTTTTTGTGGCCAGTGTGGAGGCAAACACCCCTCGACGCAGTGTACAGGTGTTCAGGGTGCTTGCAATAATTGTGAGAAATATGGACATTTTGCGAGAGTGTCAGCAGCCCCAGCAGTCAGCGCAACAGTCTGGACGCCACAGGTTTAGACCTCGTGGTCATCAGTTCAAGAAGAAGCAGGGTTCTAGTTCTTCTAGCTCCGATATTTCTAGCAACAGCAGTAGCCCTAGGGCCATTTTTTGTGGCCAGTGTGGAGGCAAACACCCCTCGACGCAGTGTACAGGTGTTCAGGGTGCTTGCAATAATTGTGAGAAATATGGACATTTTGCGAGAGTGTGTCCATTGGCGGGATCTCAGCACGCCGCAGCCCCACCTCAAGGTCGTTCTGGTGGATCTTATAGAGGTCATTCTTTGCCTGCTCCGCAGCAGAGGATGGGGGAGACTCAGTATAGGCCGTTACAGCAACCTGGTCCTTCGTGGTTTGGACAGTCTTCCCAGCATCAGTTCTTAGGACCTCAGTATGCCCAGGTGAATGCCATGACGAGGGAGCAAGCGGAAGGCACGCCAGGAGGAGTGATTGCAGGTACTTGTTCTGTCTTTGATTTTCCTGCACGTGCATTGTTTGACACTGGAGCATCACATTCGTTTATTGCTGATGCATTTGTGGTTGAGCATGGTTTGCATACCACATCTTTGTGCGACGTTGTGTCTGTTGCGACTCCTGCCGGCGCGAGCCTATTCTCCCAAGAGATTTTGTTGAATGGCATTCTTAGGTTTGGTGAGAACGTGTTGGTAGCGAACTTGATTCGTTTAGTGATGTGGGATTTTTATTGCATTGTGGGAATGAAATTGTCTAGCTATAGACTGTTTCCATGGCGTTGTGTGTTTTAGACCCCAGTCTGGCGAGAAGTGGGACTTTTATGGCCTCGATTCTTGATCTAAGATTCCATTGGTCTCGGTGATGGAGATGTTCAGCCTTATGTCATTGGAGAATGGTGGATTCATGATTTATGCAATGGACGCATCCTTTTCGTCGTGTGTGGAGCTTAGTGAGTAGATTCCTGGCTTTCCTCCAAGAAGTGAGATCGATTTCAGCATTGAGTTGGTACCTGGTACAGCTCCGACTTCGTGCACTCCGTATCGTTTAGCGCCAGCTGAGTTGAGGGAGTTGAAGGTACAACTTAGTGATTTGCTGGAGAAAGGTTTTATTCGACCGAGCATGTCACCGTGGGGAGCTCCCATCTTGTTTGTGAAAGAAGAAGGATGGTTCAATGAGGATGTGTATAGACTTTCGGAAACTGAATAAGGCTATAGTGAAGAATAAGTACCCTTTGCCGAGGATCGATGACTTGTTTGATCAGCTTCAGGGTTCGGCGTTGTATTCGAAGATCGATCTGCGTTCGGGGTACCATCAATTGTGCATTCGAGAGCAAGACGTTGCAAAAACTGCATTTTGTACGAGGTACGAGCATTATGAGTTTTTGGTTATGCCTTTTGGTTTGACGAATGCCCCTGCAGTTTTCTTGGACCTGATGAATCGAGTCTTTCAAGAGTTCATCGACCAATTTGTGATTGTGTTTATCGATGACATCTTGGTGTACTCGAAGACTGTGATGCAGCACAAAGAGCATTTGAGGTTAGTTCTCCAAACACTACGAGACTCGCGGCTGTATGCTAAGTTTTCTAAGTGCGAGTAAAGTAGTGTTTCTGGGTCATGTCATTTCGACCGATGGACTGTTTGTGGATCCCAGTAAGGTAGAGGATGTTGTTAACTGGGAACGTCCCAATAATGTTTCAGAGATTTGTAGTTTCTTGGGTTTGGCTGGCTATTATCGTCGTTTTATAGAGGGATTTTCTAGCATGGCTAAGCCTATGACGCAGTTGACCCAGAAAGACAAGAGATTCACATAAGAGTGCGAGAACAGCTTTTGATTGCTCAAAGAGAAGCTAACTTCTGCGCCTGTGTTAGCTTTGCCTTCAGGATCAGGTGATTTTGTGGTTTGTTCGGATGCTTCGTTGCATGGATTGGGTTGTGTGTTGATGCAGAATGGTCGAGTCATTGCGTATGCCTCTCGTCAGTTGAAACCGCATGAGACTCAATACCCAGTTCATGATTTGGAGTTGGCAGCAGTGGTCTTTGCCTTGAAGATTTGGTGTCACTATCTGTATGGTGAGCAGTTTGTGGTGTATACCGACCACAAGAGTCTTCAGTATCTGTTTTCTCAATCAGATTTGAACCTGAGACAGCGTAGATGGATGGAGCTGCTGAAGGATTTTGATTGTGAGATCGATAACAGCCTGGGAAGGTGAATGTAGTTGCTGATGCATTGAGCAGGAAGTCTCAAGTGGCGATTGTAGCTACGTTGCAGATTTTGAAGGACCATGAGAATCTAAGCACTACTGGTTGGCGATTTTACCCAGGTGAGGATTATGTTGTGGTTTCTTATTTTCAAGTTGAGCCACAGATTGTTTCGAGTATTAGAGCAGCTCAGAGAACAGATCCATCTATCCAGGAATTGAAGTTGAAGGTTAGATATGGACAGTTGGAAGACTATAATTGTCAGCAAGTAAAGGCAGAGAGGATGAGACCTGGTGGTTTATTGCAGAGCTTAGAGGTGCCCCAATGGAATTAGGAGCACATAGCTATGGATTTTGTAACGCATTTGCCTCGTTCCAACAGAGGTTGTGATGCTGTTTGGGTTGTAATAGATAGTTATCGAAGTCTGCTCACTTCATTCCCTACAATATGACGTATTCTTTGAGAAAGATGGTGAAGTTGTACATAGATTTTGTGGTGCGATTGCATGGTGTGCCTGTTTCCATTGTTTCAGATAGAGATCCCAGGTTTACTTCCATGTTTTGGAAGAGTTTTCAAACATCTTTGGGCACTAGATTGGCTATGAGTACTGCTTATCATCCCCAAACTGATGGCCAATCTGAGAGGACTATCCAGACTTTTGAGGATATGTTGAGAGCTGTGGTAATGGATTTCAGCGGTAGCTGGCAAGATTCACTGTCTTTGGTTGAGTTTTCTTATAATAACAGCTACCAGCTGACAATTGGAATGACACCATTTGATGCTTTGTATGGTAGGAAGTGCAGATCGCCTATATGTTGGGAAGAAGTGGGGGAGAAGCAGCTGTATTCTCCAGAATTTGTGCAGCAGATGAGAGATCAAGTAGATCTGATTCGCCAGCGTATGAAATATGCACAAGATCGCCAAGCTAGCTATGCGAACAGAAGGCGTAGGCCTTTGGAATTTCAGGTTGGAGATCTGGTTTTCCTGAAAGTTTCTCCTTAAGTGTTATGAGATTTGGTCTCAATGGAAAGTTAGCTCCTCTTATGTTGGACCTTATGAGATTGTGGAGAGGATCGGTCATTTGGATTATCGCTTGTTGCTGCCGCCAGATCTGTCCTCATTGCATGATGTTTTTCATGTGTCTATGTTGAGGAAGCATGAGCCAGATCCTTCTCATGTGTTGCAAACTGACGAGGTGGAGCTGGATCAGACTTTGAGATATGTTGAGTGTCAGGCCCCGTGCTAAACAACAAGGATTAATAGCACAATTAAGCACATAAACGCGGAAGCATAAAATATGGCTAAAAATTTTCGAAATAAAGTTGGGCCTGAACCAAATCATATCTTCAAAATAATCATATTCAAAATAAGAGTTAAATCAACACTCATACAATCAACAGGTAATCACAAATCAAATCAACAACGATCCCCCAAATACATGTAACCTCAGGGCATCCCCTGGATCATTACATAATTATAATAATAATAATAACCGGGACTTCAAGGAAATGGGGATCGACCAGCTGGGGTTCCAGTCTGTCCAGCTTGGTTACCTGAAGATCCTGCAACTGGGCACACAGACCCAAACAATACAAAAGCAGGAAAAGAATATGAGGTCAAGCCTCAGTACGAATGAGCACTAATATAACAGCAAATCATAAACATGCAGTATTCTAAGTCATGAATGCATGTGGCTGTCAAAGAACATCGGTCATCAAGGCCTGCTAATCAGCTGACAGTAATCTCAATAGAGCCTCTATACCCACACAGTGTATCAACCGGGGAAATCATCGGTCCGTGATCTTCAGGCCCGTCAGCCATCACAGCTCGGTGGTTTTCAGACACAACTGATCAGTCGGTCACCACTCCGATGATAGTGTTGTACCTTTCAGGCATGACACACCTGTCTGCTGGTCACAACGTGGCTCTATCTCAGGTTCTCAATCGATAATAGGCTCAATATGTATGCATGAATGCCATGAAATTCAAATCTGATTTCAACATGAGTATTCTAAGTCATGAATGCATGTGGCTGTCAAAGAACATCGGTCATCAAGGCCTGCTAATCAGCTGACAGTAATCTCAATAGAGCCTCTATACCCACACAGTGTATCAACCGGGGAAATCATCGATCCGTGATCTTCAGGCCCGTCAGCCATCACAGCTCGGTGGTTTTCAGACACAACTGATCAGTCGGTCACCAATCCGATAATAGCGTTGTACCTTTCAGGCATGACACACCTGTCTGCTGGTCACAACGTGGCTCTATCTCAGGTTCTCAATCGATAATAGGCTCAATATGTATGCATGAATGCCATGAAATTCAAATCTGATTTCAACATGCATATAACACGTAAACAGGACATATCAATTCAATCAAGCTGTTCACGTAAACATAGAAATCACATAGCACAGATTTCATGCCTCAAATACTAGCACGCTATGTCTAAGCTGTTAACAAAAGCTCAACTCGTACCTTCAATTCTCAAGTTCTACCTCAACAGATCTCACCAGGGCACGACAACCTCAGCCTGCTCAAACGTGCTACCTCGCTGGTCACGCCCAACTTAGCAGGGACTTCCCTGGAGCTCAAATCTGTTAAGGAAATCTCATATCTTAGTTCACAGCTGCATTTCTCAAGCTTAATACCTACGGTCAGAACTCATATCTTGTTCTACCTAGCTAAGTAGCTTCTAACAGCTAGAACTAAACTCAAGACAGCAAGGAACACTTACCCAGAAGCTCACACGCACAGGAGAACGCTCTACTCAACTGTCGCGAAAACACACCAACTCACAGCTTCTTTGCGTTCCCTATCCAAAGTCGAACCGGGCTTCCTAACTGGTATCAATCGAAAGAGCTACTCAATACAGGCTCAGCGCCACCAGTCTCGTTCCAAAAAACGGCGGAATCGACGGAAATTTACCGGAGAAATGTTCGAATGAACAGTATCTATCGAGGGTTTCACTGGGGAAAACGAAGAGGAATATGGGGTTCAAATACGCTAAGTGTTGGGCAGCACTTGGTATATAAATTCTCGAATAACTACTGTTCTAAGCAATTCAGATCTCTGCTTATACTAAGGCAAAAGTCCTCTCAAAGCTGGCTCCAGCTTTTGCTCACTGCTGATACAATACAAACATCTTAACACTCTACTAACTCATACAGCAAACGACGTCGCACCAACTAATCAAAACAACGTAGCATAGCTTCCACAGTTGAAACAGATCTCTCCCTCTAGCGACATCTGAACAACGTTAACAACCAGCGGTCAACTCAGTTGTGTTGACTAACACGTGGCATCATCTCGCACGCGCGCGCTAACGCTAATAGCTGCCTCTCGCTACACTCTCACTGTTGAGTTGACTAGCGTTGACATCTGTTCGCGCTACTACTGAGTACCAACATCTGAATGCTCGCTATAACCCCGTGCAAGAACGCTGCTGGCCTAGCCTCTCCCAACGATGAACCTCAAATCTGAATTTCTACTGGAATCATTTCCCGATAGGGAAATGCAACTGCTGGACTCCAAATTCGATGCAGATCTCACTCGATCACCAACCTCTCACTGCTGATCACTCTACGTCTAAATCTGAGCACCCAGAAATCACAATTTCCGTGACAAATCTTAATCCAAAAGCTGATTAGCCATTAAATCATACTTAACAGATTCTAGTCCTCACACTCTCCCCCACTAGAAATCGATTTCGTCCTCGAAATCAGTTAAGTCATCAAATCAAAATCACAGCAGCAAGATAGCTTAGTCATGACACACTATACTAGAAACCATTCCTAATATACTCATGCCATACTGCCTAGTAAAACTCAATACTAAACAGAATCCCAATTCAGTAGCAAAATCACTTAAACCACAAAATCAATCAAGCTAGAAGTTACCTGAAACGCTGCTGTTATAGCTCAAACAGATGAGGCCACTCCTATCTCATCTTTTCCTCAACTTCCCAGGTAGCTTCTTCACGCCCATGCTTGCTCCATTGGACCATCACCAACGGTATAACCTTATTCCTCAGTTGCTTCTCCTTCCTATCCAGAATCTGCACTAGATATTCAACATAGCTCAGGGTCTGGTCTAGCTCTACTTCATCAGTCCTCAGCACATGGGATGTATCTGGCTCACATTTTCTCAACATTGACACATGAAAAACATCATGCATCGCTGCTAACTCATCAGGCAGCTTCAATCTATAAGCCAACTGTCCAATCCGCTCAACAATCTCAAATGGACCAACGAATCTAGGAGCTAACTTACCCTTAAATCTGAATCTCATAACACTCTTGAAAGGAGAAATCTTGAGAAATACACGATCGCCAACCTCAAATTCTAACGGTCTGGATCGCTTATTAGCATAGCTAGCATATCTATCTTGTGAAGCTTTCATCCTACTCCGAATCAATTCAACCTGATCTTTCATATGCTGCACAAACTCAGGAGTAGAAAGCTGTCTTTCACCAACTTATTCCCAACAAATCGGTGATCTACACTTGCGACCATATAAAGCTTCAAATGGAGCCATTCCAATAGTCACTTGGTAGCTGTTGTTGTAAGAAAACTCAACTAAGGACAAAGCATCCTGCCAGCCACCACTGAAATCCATCACAAATGCACGCAGCATATCTTCTAAAGTCTGAATGGTCCTCTCAGATTGACCATCTGTATGTGGGTGATAGGCTGTACTCATAGCCAATCTCGAACCCATTGCTGCTTGCAAACTCTTCCAAAATCGAGAGGTGAATCTCGGATCTCTATCTGACACTATCGAAACAGGAACTCCATGCAATCTAACCACATGGTCGACATACAAATTCGCCATTTTCTTCATCGAGCACCTCACATCATAGGGAATGAAATGGGCTGACTTAGAAATTTCTTTAAATAACCACCCAAATCGCATCGCATCCCCTACTCGATCGAGGCAAATGAGTCACAAAATCCATGGCGATGGTCTCCCAATTGCATTGAGGAACTTCTAAACTCTGCAACAATCCACCAGGTCTCATTCTCTCAGCCTTGACCTTCTGGCAATTCAAACATCGAGCAACAAAAGCAGAAATGTCGCTCTTCATGCCTTCCCACCAGTAGTGAGACTTCAAAGCATGGTACATCTTCTTCTCTCCCGGATGCACTCTATAACGACTGCAATGCGCTTTATTCAGAATAGTCTCTTTCAAATCAATCAAGTTTGGAACCACTAATCTACCATGAAATATCAGACACCCATCAGAAGCAACAGAAAAATCTTCAGACTGACCATTCTGGGCCTTAATCCTCAACTCATGGATATACGGATCAGTCCTCTGCGCCTCTCTGACGTCAATCACAATCTGCGGTTCAACCTGAATAGAAGAAACTAAGAAGTACTGATCACTCGGCTGGAATCGCCAACCAGAAGTACTCAACTGCTCGTGGACTCTCGAGATACTCAAGGATGTTAGCATCGCAGGCTGGGCTTTTCTACTCAAAGCATCGGATACCAAGTTCATCCGCCCAAGCTGATACTGTATCTCGCAAACAAAATCCTTAAGCAACTCCATCCAACGACGTTGCCTCATATTCAAATCTGACTGGGTGAAGATATACTTCAAACTCTTGTGGTAGATGTACACCACAAACTCCTCACCATACAGATAGTGTCGCCATATCTTCAAGGCAAACACAATCGCAGCCAACTCTATATCATGAACGGGGTATCTCGTCTCATGAGGCTTCAACTGTCGAGACTCATACGCAATCACGGACCCGTTCTGCATCAAAACACACCCTAAACCACTCAGAGAAGCATCGGAGCACACCACAAAACCTCCAGAACCCGAAGGCAAGGCCAAAACAGGAGCAGTAGTCAACTTCTCCTTCAGCATCTGAAAACTCGACTCACACTCATCAGTCCAAAAAAACTTCCTATCCTTCCGGGTCAACTGATTCATAGGCCTGGCTATCGAAGAGAACTTCTCAATAAAACACCTATAGTAGCCAGCCAATCCCAAGAAACTACGGATCTCGGAAACATTCCTAGGTCGCTCCAAGTTAAGAACTGCTTCGACCTTACTAGGATCCACAAAAATTCCTTGCGCTGAAATCACATGACCCAAGAAAATAACTCTGTCTAGCCAAAATTCACACTTGCTGAACTTGGCATACAATTGTGAGTCTCTCAGTCTCTGCAATACTAGCCTCAGTGCTCTTTATGCTCTCTGAAACTCCTCGAATACACCAAGATGTCATCTATAAAGACAATCACGAATCGATCGATGTACTCACTAAAGACGCGATTCATCAAATCCATGAACACAGCAGGAGCATTCGTCAATCCAAACGGCATCACAAGAAACTCGTAATGCCCGTATCTCGTTCAGAAATCTGTCTTCGCTACATCAGCGTCTCTAATCCGCAACTGATGATAGCCAGATCGCAAATCAATCTTCGAGTACATGGCCGATCCTTGCAACTGATCGAACAAGTCATCAATTCTCGGCAAAGGATACTTGTTATTCATTGTCACTTTGTTCAACTGCCGAAAATCAACGCACATCCTCATAGATCCATCTTTATTCTTCACAAACAGGATCGGAGCTCCCCAAGGCGACATACTCGGTCGAATGAGGCCTTTCTCAAGAAGATCTCTCAACTGATCCTTGAGCTCTTTCAACTCTGCTGGCGCCAATCGATACGGAGCTCAGAAATTGGGGCTGTACCAGGCACCAACTCTATACTGAAATCAATCTCGCGCCTCGGAGGGAATCCAGGAATCTCATCTGGAAACACATCTGGGAACTATCGAGCAATCGAAACATCACTCAACTCCACTCTCGACTCATGGGAAACATCTAGGGCATAGATCATAAACCCTGAATTCTCTAGCGACAACAAACTAAACATCTCCATGGCTGACACCATAGGCCTCGGCAAAGGATACTTGTATTCATTGTCACTTTGTTCAACTGCCGAAAATCAACGCACATCCTCATAGATCCATCTTTATTCTTCACAAACAGGATCGGAGCTCCCCAAGGCGACATACTCGGTCGAATGAGGCCTTTCTCAAGAAGATCTCTCAACTGATCCTTGAGCTCTTTCAACTCTGCTGGCGCCAATCGATACGGAGCTCAGAAATTGGGGCTGTACCAGGCACCAACTCTATACTGAAATCAATCTCGCGCCTCGGAGGGAATCCAGGAATCTCATCTGGAAACAAATCTGGGAACTATCGAGCAATCGAAACATCACTCAACTCCACTCTCGACTCATGGGAAACATCTAGAGCATAGATCATAAACCCTGAATTCTCTAGCGACAACAAACTAAACATCTCCATGGCTGACACCATAGGAATCTTAAGTCACGAATCAGCACCGTAGAACTCCCATTTCTCTCCAGATCGAGACCTAAACCTCACCACACCATGTAAACAATCAACGGTCGCTCGATTCTCAGTCAGCACATCTATTCCCAAAATGCAATCAAAATCTCGAATTCCCAAAACAATCAGATGGGTCATCAAAACATGCTCATCAAATCTAATCAGACAATCCAACACCACCTCTCGGGACAACAGACTCACACCAGCAGGGGTGGACACGGAGACAACATCACACAGTGGGGAAGAACTCAACCCACGCTCATACACAAACAACTCAGAAATGAAGGAGTGTGATGCTCCAGTGTCAATCAAAACTCGTGCAGGAATATCAAAGATAAAGCATGTACCTTGAATCACTCCCGTAGGTATCTCATCAGCCCGATCTCTCGTCAAGGAATTCGCCTGAGCCTGCTGCGGTCCCGAAAACTGAGGTCTCGAAGGTACTCCAAACCTAGAAGGCTCACGAGGTTGGAATCCAGATCGTTGGGACGGAACAAAAGGCTGATGTCGCTGCGAAGAACCACCAGCGGAACCTTGCTGCGACTGACTCAAAGACTGCCCTCCCATCAAAGGATATGCTCTCGCAAATGTCCCGGTTGTCCACAAAGATGACAGAGACCTTGAAATCCACGACACTACAAAGTCTCATGCTTCCCTCCGCACTGTCCACAAAACACACCACCAGAACTACTTGTTAGGGATCCGGATCCGCCCCCCGGCTAGGCAACGGAAGAACAAACAATGAAGGCTGGGAGACGATCAATACGAAAAAAAACAAACAAACTACGACATTCATAGGATGTTTAAGCGGATTACCTTGCTGGCACTTGTGCCTGGCTCCAACCGGCTCTGATGTCAATCACAATCTGTGGTTCAACCTGAATAGAAGAAACTAAGAAGTACTGATCACTCGGCTGGAATCGCCAACCAGAAGTACTCAACTGCTCGTACACTCTCGAGATACTCAAGGATGTTAGCATCGCAGGCTGGGCTTTTCTACTCAAAGCATCGGCTACCAAGTTCATCCGCCCAAGCTGATACTGTATCTCGCAAACAAAATCCTTAAGCAACTCCATCCAACGACGTTGCCTCATATTCAAATCTGACTGGGTGAAGATATACTTCAAACTCTTGTGGTAGATGTACACCACAAACTCCTCACCATACAGATAGTGTCGCCATATCTTCAAGGCAAACACAATCGCAGCCAACTCTATATCATGAACGGGGTATCTCGTCTCATGAGGCTTCAACTGTGGAGACTAAAACGCAATCACGTACCCGTTCTGCATCAAAACACACCCTAAACCACTCAGAGAAGCATCGGAGCACACCACAAAACCTCCAGAACCCGAAGGCAAGGCCAAAACAGGAGCAGTAGTCAACTTCTCCTTCAGAATCTGAAAACTCGACTCACACTCATCAGTCCAAAAAAACTTCCTATCCTTCCGGGTCAACTGAGTCATAGGCCTGGCTATCGAAGATAACTTCTCAATAAAACACCTATAGTAGCCAGCCAATCCCAAGAAACTACGGATCTCGGAAACATTACTAGGTCGCTCCAAGTTAAGAACTGCTTCGACCTTACTAGGATCCACAGAAATTCCTTGCGCTGAAATCACATGACCCAAGAAAATAACTCTGTCTAGCCAAAATTCACACTTGCTGAACTTGGCATACAGTTGTGAGTCTCTCAGTCTCTGCAATACTAGCCTTAGTGCTCTTTATGCTCTCTGAAACTCGTCGAATACACCAAGATGTCATCTATAAAGACAATCACGAATCGATCGATGTACTCACTAAAGACGCGATTCATCAAATCCATGAACACA
>KV011192.1:3859-23372 GCA_001598015.1 Dorcoceras hygrometricum | reverse complement strand
CAAGTTTATCGGAGAAGTGTTTGAATGAACAGTATCTATCGAGGGTTTCACTGGGGAAAATGATGAGGAATATACGGGTTCAAAATATGCTAAGTGTTGGGCAGCACTTGGTATATAAATCCTCGAATCACTACTGTTCTAAGCAATTCAGATCTCTGCTTATACTAGGAAAAAGTCCTCTCAAAGATGGCTCCAGCTTTCGCTCACTGCTGATACAATACATACATTTTAACACTCTACTAACTCATACAGCAAACGACGTCGCACAAACTAATCAAAACGATGTAGCATAGCTTCCACAGTTAAAACAGATCTCTCCCTCTAGCGACATCTGAACAACATTAACTACCAACGGTCAACTCAGTTGTGTTGACTAACACGTGGCATCATCTCGCACGTGCGCGCTAACGCTAACAGCTGCCGCTCGCTACACTCTCACTGCTGAGTTGACTAGCGTTGACATCTATTCGTGCTACTACTGAGTACCACATTTGAATGCTCGCTATAACCCCACGCAAGAATGCTGCTGGCCTAGCTTCTCCCAGCGATGAACCTCAAATCTGAATTTCTACTAATCATTTCCCGATAGGGAAATGCAACTGTTGGACTCCAAATTCGACTCAGATCTCACTCGATCACCAATCTCTCACTGCTGATCACTCTACGTCTAAATCTGAGCAACCAGAAATCACAATTTCCGTGACATATATTAATCCAAAATATGATTAGCCATTAAATCATACTTAACAGATTTCTAGTCCTCACATTGAGTATCCCTTGCAGATCTTGGACAGAAAAGAGAAATAGCTTAGGAACAAGACCATTCCTTTGGTGATGGTTCAGTGGAAAAAACATGGTAGGGAAGAAGCTACGTGGGAGTTAGAAGAGAAAATGTAAAGTGAATGGCCACATCTGTTTGAGTAGATCTTGCATTAACTCCAGTAGCTAGTGTTTGTTTGTTGTTGTTTGTTCCAGTTATCTTGAACTCTTGGTTAGTAGCCTCCTGTTGCGTGTTAGAGGTTACTGGTTGTTTTGTGTATAGCGTGGTTATCCAGCTTTGGGGATGTTTTGTTGAATTTATTCAGATCTGGAGTTGTTCTTTGATTTCGAGGACGAAATATTATTTTCAGTGGGGGAGAGAAGTGAGACCCGAAATATTATTGGATTAATTGAGTTAATTAATCGGGTTTTGGATAGACCAGATTTGGCGTGAACAGATATGGGATGGATCATCTTTGAGCTGATATGCTTGGTGAGTGTATCGGGTTTCTATTTCGGTGTGTTTAGAACAGATCTGGACAGCTGTAGAGTTCAACGAGGTAGTAATCAGATTCGGGGAGTTGAGAAGTGCTGGTTGGTAACTTCGAATTTGGCGTTGGTTGATTGTAATCGAAGCTAGAGGTCAAATCTGATTGTCGCTAAGTATTTTGATTTCACTGGTTGAATGTCCTACGCGGGTAGAGATACACCATCATTTGGAGGAAATCAGATTTGAGTAGCGTTAATTGTTAGCGCTGTGTGAACAGGTCTAGTTCGAGAGTTTACTGTAGACCAGTTTTGGGTTGTTAGATCGGAAGGCAGTGCGATGTCGTTTTGGGATTCAGTGAACGCTGGTCAGTGTTGGTATCAGATCTGGTCTTTCAGATCTGGGTGTTCTGGCTAGGAGCGATGCGACGCCGTTTAGAGAGACATGTGTATGTGTTATTTGGTTAGCGGTGCGACGTCGTTTGGTAATAGCGCTCGTGTAGTGTATGTTCCATATCTGGAGTGATACTCAGATCTGAGTGGGTGTCAGCTTTGAACCAGTAATGTCGGTGGTTACTGTTCATCAGATTTGGGAAACTTAAGTAGTATTTATAGAGGACTTTGACCGTAGTCTTGCTATTGTTTCCCGACACTTAGAAGATATTTCTTCCCGTAAGCTTATTCTTTCGCGATACCCTAGCTACTGTTCACCGAAGCTTATCTTCTCCGATTGCCGGCGGTAGAAGACTCAGATTTGAGCAAGAGTGGTAGCGTTGGACTTCTCTTGTTAATGCGCTTCGTTCTGTACCTTTTTCGAAGGCTTGCGATTTGGAAGAAGATCGCGAAGGAAGCTACTTTGTGTAGTCTGTTACCATTTGAGCAGATTTGTTTTTCCGTTCAGGTAACGCTCTGAGCTAGTGATAAATCATCCCTTATGCTTCGCTTAGAGCTGTCTGTTGGGCTAGAAGGGTAGGATAGAGCTGGGTGGAGCTCGTAGCTCCCAGTTGATAAGTTATGTGTTACTGTCCCTGAGCGTTGTGTTGTGTTGGTTTATCAGGTTCAGATCTGGTTGCTCTGGACCTTGTTGTGGTAATTATAGCACAGAAGGTTAAGGTACGGATGTGAGCTTGCTTTACAGCATTGGATTTTGCATGGATATTATGTGTGCCGCTGTGTATGCTTCTGTGTTGTTATTGCTTTCTTCTGTTGTGTTGATTATTGCAAGCTGTTACATTGACACGCATTATTCATGTTGAGCTCAGATCTTGTTTAGCCGTGCCTTGTTGTATTGATCTGTGCGTACCAGGATGCTTGTTTGGAGGCCGAGCGGGTAACTCCCATCACCCTCATCTCCCTGCTGGGATCTGTTAGCTACTATGAGCAGAGTGGGTAGCTCCCACATCTCATGAGCTGGGCAACAGTATTATCTATTGCTATTTAACTGCTGTTTTTCAGTTGCTCTCCGTACTGGGGTTTGACCCCATGTCCCTCTGGGGCTGGTTGTTTTGTTTGCCTGATGTGTGTTTCAGGTTATCATGGTTTCTCCACTGGACGTGGAGTTGATCCAGCTGGTAATGCCCCGGTAGGTGGATAGAGTGTCCCAGTTATATATAGTATATTTATGTTATAACGTATTGCATCTATGTTGAGCGAGAGACTCATCATGGATCCTTCGATTTGTTAATTGGGAGTCACTCTATGTTTGTATTGCTGTTGGTTGTTGTATTGGGTTTTCAATGTTGTAAAACCAGTATTTTGGATATCAATGTATTTTTAACTTATGTTTTCTAAGTCAGGCCAAAGCGAAAAATTTTAGCCACTAATTTTAATGATTCTGCTATTGTTTATTGAGTGGTTAACTCTGTGTTGTACACCGGGCCTGACAAACTGGCCTATTCTCCATCTTGGGAACTGCGTTAAGTGGTTGAGCTGGAATAGGTTTTTGTCCCTAAGACCCTTGATGGTTATTGTTGGGTCTTTTGGATTGTCTAAGATCCTTGTTTTGGAAGGCTTGATGTTTCAGTTGATGTTTTTCGTCAATCTCCTTCCAATCTTGTTCAACACGTAGGGCTTTGTTTACTACTGGCCTGTAGTCAGCTGGTTCAGCAAGCCTAACGTCATGTTTCAACGTTGGTCATCTTGTTCAACACGTAGGGCTTTGTTTACTACTGGCCTGTAGTCAGCTGGTTCAGCAAGCCTAACGTCATGTTTCAACGTTGGTCTCAATCTGTCTAGAAATGTCGGAGCTTCTCCTCTGCATCCCTACCTATCAGAGGAACAAAATAACATCCTCTCTCAAACTTGCGGATATAATCCCGCACTGGCATTCCTCCTTGTTTAAGAGTTAAAAACTCTCTTTTCAGCTCATACCTCACATCCAATATGAAGTACTGGTCACAAAACACCCGTTTAAATTCCTCCCAAGTGAGCATAGCCAAATCTAGAGTCAGCTTGGCCCCTTCCCACCATATCATAGCATCTCCTCTCAGCATATAAATGGCACACCGAGGTCTCTCCTGGTCAGATAGGTGAATATAGTCAAATATAACTTCTAAAGATTTGATACAGATTTCGGCTATAAGTGGATAAGTTGAACCAGAAAACTCTTGAGGACGTTGTCTCCTGAATCTTTCCTACGGGTCCCGTGAGACCCGAAAGATTAGTGGAGTAAGTTAATTAATCGGGTTAGAATAACCAGATCTGGCATGAGCAGATTTGGGATGGGCCAGCTTTGAGTTGGTATGCTTGGTGAAGTAATCGGGTCAGTATAAGTCCTTGGAACAACTCTGGATTGATTTGAGGGGTCTGCGTGATAGTGATCAGATTTGAGAGTTGGTTTGTATTGGTTGGTAACGTCGGTGTTAGTGCTGGTTGATGGTAATCTACGTTGGTGGTCAAATCTGGTTGTCGCAAGCCATTCTGGGTATGCTAGTTGAATTTTCTGAGCGGGTAGCGAAGCGACATCGTTTGGAGGAGTCCCAATCGGTTTTGGCGTAGGGTCTTTATCTGGAGTACTTAGATCTGAGTTGGTGTTAGATGTGAGCCTCGAGATTTTCGGTGGCTACTGTTCACCAAATTTGAGTTATTTAATAGAGGACTTTGACGATTCGTACGCCATATATTTCCCCGACACTAGAATATTTCCCGTAACCTTACTCTGTCGCGACACCCTAGCTACTGTTCACCAAACCTTATCTTCTCCGATTCCTGGTGGTAGATGGCATAGCTTGGAGCAAGGGTGGTAGCATTGGACTACTCGTGCCAAGACCGTTCTTTCTATACCACTTTCAAAGGCTTTGGATAGCTATAAGAGGCACGCGAAAAAGCTACAGTGTGTCGTTGGTTCGCGCTCGGGCAGATTTGTTCTTCTGTTCAGGTAGTGCTTTCAAGTAAGTGTTTCCTACCTTATGCTCTATTTAGAGCTATCTGTCGTGCTAGAAGGGTTGGATAGAGCTGGTTGAGTTCGTAGCTCCCAGTTAGTGTTTCTGTGCCTTACGTCCCTGAGCTAGTATTGTTGTTGGCTTAGCAGGTTTCAGATCTGAGTTGTTCTAGATCCCTGTTGTCAGGCCCGATGTGCTAATACATCAATTAGTCGCAAATATGCGGAAGAATCATAAAAAAATATGGGCTAAACATTTTCGAATATAGGCCTGATCCAATATCATTCAAAATACATTCATACTCAAAATAAGAGTAACTCAAACTCATACAACATACGATAAAACAAGTAGTCAATCAACTACAGATCCCCAAATCAAATAAAGGCACATGACATCCCCTGGCTCAATATAAATATCAATACAACTGGGACTCGAATCAAAAAGGGGATCGACCAGCTGAAACTCCACTCTCCCCAGCTTGGTTACCTGAAGAACCTGTAATGGCCAACGCCGACCAAAACAGCCCAAAACAGGGAAAATAAACGAGTTCAAACCTCAGTACGAAGAGCAAAATAAAAGCATCTATCATATCAGACAATGCAATATCTCAATCGTGCAATGAATGAAAGGGCTACCAAGAATCATCGGTAGACAAGGCACAACGACTCAGCTGTGCGGATCTCATCAATCATCATCATCTTGTGATCTTCAGGTACACGACTCAGCCGACCATCACAAGGCAGTGGTATTCAGGCACGACGACTCAGCCGGCCACCACATCATAAGCAACGTTGGACCTTTCAGGCGCGACGACTCAGCCGGCCGATAACAACGTGCAAAGGAATTTAGCTCTCAAAGGAATCAGGCTCAATATGTATGCGTGAATGCACAACAGACTCATGCTTAAACATCATACATATATTTCAGGCACAAAACAAATATGAGCACAGAATCATCATACAATCAACACAAGTCACAATAGCTAATACACGAAAGAAATATCCCAAAGATGATAATAAAGCTGCTAAAATCTAGCTCAATTCGTACCTCAATTCAGCTTCTACCTCAACAGATCTTACAAAAACAAGCGCAACAACCAGCACAAGTCTACTGCCCTAGCAACTTCACGACGAACTCAACAGAATCCACTACCAGCTCAAATCTGTTAAGATATCTCAATATTAACTCAAATCTAAACTCACAAAGCTTAAATTCTAAAGCCTCGTAGCTTACTCAGCTACCTCAACTCTACAGAGCACCACTCAGCTCTGAACGAAGCTTAAAATGGAAATAAATCACTTACCCAAAGCTGCTAAAGAACAGAAGAACTACGGTTCAAAAATCGCGAAGATACACGAACACTACCACAACTTCGCGCTCCTCAAATCCGGTGACTCCAGTCTCCAAACTGGTATCAATCGAACGCTCTAGAGAAGACGAGCTCAGTGCTACCAATCTTTATCCAAACGGCGGCGTAAAACGACGGCAATCGACGGAAATAGGGTTCGGATGAACAATACCAATCGAGGGTTATCGAGGATGAAGATAAGAAATATCAGGTTCGAAAATACTCTAAGTGCTGGTCGACACTTAGTTTAAATTCCCCAAGTCCATGCTACAGTGAAAGTCAATCACCAGCAAATCCAGATCTTATCGCTAAAACAGAAGTCCCTCAAATCTGGCCTCCGCTTTCACTCACCTCTGACTACGCTATCTCAGATCTGACTCTCCAAACAAAAAATGCGCTTCTAATCAAAACGATGTCACGCTACTTAAAAAAACGATGTAGCATAGGGTCCCTGTCAGGCCTCGTGCTCACATCAGAGTAAAAACATACAAACACATGCGGAAGCTATCAAAAAGCGGGTAAAATTTTCGCTTTTGGCCTGACGGTTTAAAACAATGTAATTTAAAATAGAGCGATACTCAAAATATATCCCAGTTTATAAAAACAACCAACAATATAGCATACAACAACCATAACATGTATCAGACTCCAACTACTGGATACAATAACAAAGCACAGGGCATCCCCCTGGCTAACTGATACATATATATATAAATATGCTATACGCAACTGGGACACGCTAACCACCTCCTGGGGCACCACCAGCTGGGTTATAACCATGACCAGCTGTAAAACCTGGGTTCCCTGAAAACAATACAAACAAGGAAACAAACCAAGCCCCGGAGGGACATGGGGTCAAACCCCAGTACGGAGAGCAACACATATAGCTAAAAGAATGCATAAGATAAAATGCAGATGCTATGCATGAGACACCGGATAACAACAGAAGGCTCGACCAACAAGGGAGCTAAGGAACTCAAGCACAGCTCCAAGAATCTGCAACAACAGTTTGTGTTCACAGTGTGGTAATTAGCCACTCGCCGTAACACTACACCCGAATACCAGATGCATCAAACAACTCAACCTGCCGTTGCCTCGCCCATGAACTATGGTAGTTAACCATTGGCGCATGGTGGCTAACGATCCCAGCAGGGAGATGAGAGTGTGGTATTGCCGCTCGCCCTCGCATCCTGGTAAGAATCAACAACAGCAATACAAGATACGAAACAATGGCTGCAATCGAAATATGAATGCAATATGGGAAATGCGTGTATGCATAAAAATAGCAACTAAAATCAACAACAATCACATATACACACAGCAACATCCATATCAGTGCACAAGCAGCCATCTAGAATTCAAACTCACGCCAATTCCTATCTACTTCAAGCTCAGATCCGTACCTTATACTTTTGTGCAACAATTACTACAAAACAGGCCCGAGAGATCTGGATAGCAACCTGCTAAATACACAACACACAGATCTCAAAAGCTGCACAGAACTCACGGCCAATTACAGAAGCTCATGGCTGGGAGCCACGCTCAACCAACGCAATGACTAATCTCAACAACACAACTCAGCAGGGAGCTTAATTCAAGGCTAGGAACAGGTCCTCGCACGTATCAAACAACGGTCGGAAACGACGGGAATTCACCGGAAAAGCTCACGGTGAACAGTGCTCTAGGGTTTGAGAAACAGAGAACGAATGTCGGGGAAAATATTCTAAGTATGGGATCTGATATCTCAATCGAAGACCAAGTCTTCCTTAAATACATCTCGCAAAAGCTGGAAACTTGGTTTAAAATCTCCACCGACATAACCAGCAGGTACCAACAAACCAGCAGATGCAAAGAACCAACTGCTGAATTCTCAAACCACGCTAATCAAAACGATGTCGTAGCAACTTAACAAAACGACGTCGCACCGCTTACGTCATCAAATCTGCCACCATCTGGTCGCCTAAAACCATCGGCTGGTTTCTCTCGCGTGAAATCCCTCCAAAAGCTGGTACCAGTCGCGGCCTCTAAAACTCAGCGTTGCAACTAATTAAAACGGCGTTGCATAACCCATCGACTTGATTCCTTAGCGCTAACTAAAACGACGACGCATAGCATACGTCATCCAGTCTCTAGTTCTCGCGCAAAACAACCAGACGTAGGCTACAGTAACCACCACCAGTCACAAGCTACAGTAGCGAACGAATCTCTCACAGCTGGACAACCAGTCGCAACATCCAAACGACGTCGCGCCAACTTATCGAAACGCTGTCGTTTTGCCCTTAACGAACAAAATAAAGCAACGACTGGATACAACACGCTACCAGCTCTCACTTAACACAACGCACCCAGATTTCACTAAAACGACGGCGTTCAAGAATCTCGCGCTACCAAAACACCTCACCAATTCGAACAGCTTTCTCAATAAAACCAGCTTTTGCCCAAATACCAAAAATACGAAGACTACCAGAATTGTTCCAAATGCTATATTAGACCCGAAAATGCAAACCAAACAGAGATCTTAAGCCACCAAGAATCTCTAAACACCGATTAATTCTCATGAATAATCTTAAACACAAATCCAGGTCTCACAGTCCCTCTCTCGCAACAGATCCTGCTAACACTCATCCAGACTTGACCACATAAACACTCACATTTGTTCACGCCCGCTAAATAGATTCCACTTACCAGTGTCAAATCTGAATACTCGATACGACATCGCATTACCTTATGCAACGCCATATCTGATTAGCACCAAACGACAGTGTTTCGCTCCCTGCTTGCGGCTATTCATGCAAACACGCGAGGTTCACATATGAACATACAGATTTCACTCAAATCTGAAATTCTGAAAATCACCAAATCCTCTCATCTGAAAACCCGATAATCAGAAACTCAATTAGCTAATCTTTATCCAAATCTGATTAGCTAATAAATCGTACTTAACAATTTCTAATCATCACACCAGTTGTGGTAAGGAAAGCTAAGGTACGGATTTGAGCATGTATTACAACTTTGGGATAGGAATGGATATATGTGTATGCCTGTTGGTATGTTGTGCAGTGTATGCTATAGTGTTGATTGTTGCAAGATGTTGCATTTGCATACACGCATTTCACTTTTGAGCTCAGACCTTATTAGCCGTTCCTTGTTAGGTTAATCTGTGAGTACCAGGATGCTTGTATTGAGGACGAGCGGCAATACCATGCTCCTCATCTCCCTACTGGGTTGTTGTTGGCCGCAATGAGCCGAGTGGATAGATATCACATCTCATGAGTTTGGAAACAACAGGTTGAGTGATCTGTTATGCATCTGGTACAGTGTGATGAGACGAGTGGATAGCTACCATGCTCTCACACACATCGTGGCCTCTATCTTCCATTCGATTTGTATCAGTTGTTGAGCTGTTCTTGAGTTCCTTTGGCTCCCTGCTTCGGTCGTGTCCTGCTGCTGTTGCATTCTACTGTTCTCATTCATAGCAGGTGCATATATATCTGTTGCTATCTATATTCTGTTCTATGTTGCTCTCCGTACTGGTGTTTGACCCCTGTCCCTCTGGGGCTGGTTGTTTGGTTGTCTGTGTGTTGTACAGGTTACCCAGGTTTCTCAGCTGGTCGTGGAGATGACTCAAATGGTGGTGCCTCGAGAGGTGGATAGAGTGTCCCTATTATGTATATTATTTATGTATGTAGTAGAGCCGTCGTCGGGGAATGTCCCGTGGTGATGTGATGTTTTCTATTGCTGATTTGGGATGTATCCTGCTAGGGATTCTCTCTATGCTTGTATTGATGTTTGTTTGTTGATTTGGTTTTCGGTTGTTGTAAAACCAATATTTTGAATATCAGTATATTTTTAAATTATGTTTTCTAAGTCAGGCCAAAGCGAAAAATTTTAGCCACTTTTAATGCTTCCGCGGTTATCTTTTGCGTGGTTATTTCTGTTTGTGCACCGGGCCTGACAGGTCCTCTGGACTAACCATTCGTTCGGATGATTGACCATTTCCTGGATTAGTTTGGTCAACCAGACGTTCCAGTAGTTGAACCATGCTGGCTAGGATATGATTATTTCCATCTGTTTCACCCTCTCCTTCAATAAAACTTCTTCTTCCTCTACCTCTTCCGGACATCAATCTGTATTCGTAGCCCAAATCCACCACAAAAACTATTATGAGGGAATACTATACGCTAGAACATGAAAATAAAACTCATAGGATAACAGAAGCGGCTGGCGAGAACTGTCTCAGATTGGAAGAAGTGTTTATCTCAAGGACCATGATCTGATACCAATTGTCACGACTGGACTTTTTCTAAGTTATTTTAATAAGTTTGGGGTTAAAATAGCAAGATGCTAAAAGTTTGTACTTGGTCCAAACCAAACGACCCAAAATTCTTCTGGACTAAATTTCAAAAGTACAGAAACTTTATATTTGAACTGAGAAATAACTCTTATCTTATAACTGAGCGGAATTCAACAACCAATAATTACAGAACATATATATATATTGATACTGTATCTGAAAACTCATAAGATATAACTTGAAAGATGATAAATTGAATTTTGTAAACTGGTAAACTGAAAACTGGGAAAGCATAACTGTACATGTTTGAAACAAAATTTAAAACATTTTCTAATCTTTAAGGAAGTAACATAAACATTTCTTTGAGCTGTGGATATCAACCACCATGTGCTCTGTTTTCCTTTTCTATTAATTAAGGCACAGAAGCTCTACTTAGGTACATGTTGTTTGATCAAAATATCATCTGAAATCAGGAACGAGAGAATAAATCCCAGCATATATGAAGACTCAGCCTGCTACACTTCTTGGGCCATTGACTGAGTACTTCCTTGTATTGACCTTCTGTTATCTTTTCCATAAATCAATTTAAACTTTGAAATAAACTTCCTTTAAATCTTTCTGTAAAATATTTCTTTTCTTGATCTGTTTCAGATCACTTTCTTCTATAGTTTGATATTTTAGAACTCTGTTGATGATTGAAGGCTCTTGGGAGTTCATTGAAATTCAAATGAATGAGAACACTGAAACCACCTTGGGTTAAATAGCCGAATAGCAAGCAGCAGAGCTCTGAGCTGGTGAAATAATTCTCACATTTTGAAACAACTACGAACCAATTGAAGTTATACCTTCGAATCAACGTTAAAGAAACGAAGAATTAAACTTAGAATTTATGCATCAGTCCAGAATGGACCTGAGCTGGATCAGCTCGGAGCATAACCATCATACAGGTGTACTCAGAATATAGAACAAACTCTAAGCTGGTTGGTCGAACAAAGTCAACACGAACTGTAAAATCAGCTTGTAAGTAATAAACAAGAAACCAGATCGCAAATGGAATGGAAATGAAATCAGATTTCAAGTAAGATGGACAACCAGATCATGACATAAATACAGCTCGGACAAAAATGAGCATATCGCGAACTTAGTTTAATAACAACTAACAATTTGGAAGATTTCCTTAGTCTGAAGGAATCAAAAATATCCAAGAAAAACTCTTTAAAACAAGGTCTGTAACCTACTGACACAAGATCACGTAAGCTACTGGAAGAAACTCCCAGAAAACTCAAGAAGAAACTGAACGAACATCATCAACATTTTCTAACCAAATTTTCTGAATCAAAACATCAAAGAAATCATCTCAAATTCTTCTGTTGTTTGAAGAACTTTTAAAGAAAACATTTTTCAAACCATAAACTCATACAAACATGCAACAGAAACAGTATATGCTTTCTTAAATACAGCAAGAATTTTTATTTGCCTTATGTGCGTCAAAGATTACAGGGAGTTTATCTGGCCCAAATCAACACACAAATCCGATCGATTCCTTTGAAAGGCTTTAAAAATGGGTTTCATGCAGAGCACCGCTTCATGAAGTGTTTTATTTGTGAATGAATATGCATAGAACGTTTGAAAGCTTTTATATGAAATCTAAAAGCCAAATGAATGAAAACACGTTTTGATTAAATTGCTACTCTTATTTAAAATATGTAAAAAAAAAACAAACTGAACCAATTTTGTTAAAATATGGAACAAACCGGTCTACTTTAACCGTCCAGACAACCCTCACTTAGGCTCCCTCTAATCAGGTAAACCAGCTTGGACAAAAAAGCTGATTGCTAAAAGAATTATAAATAGATCCCTCAATACTTTAAACTTTCTATTTTTGGATTTATAGATTTATGGACGTTACAATAATGATGTTACAGATACAAGCTTGGGGATTGTCGTTGTAGAAGAGCAAGTTTTAAGAGTTTGATTACAAGCTATGTTGAAGATCTGGTCCTGAGCTAGATTGACCAGCTGGATGCTAAGATGGTGGCCGCAAGCTGGTAGTAGTAGTAAAAGTGTTCTGGTTGTCCCGAGCTGGAGTACTATGCGACGTCGTTTAGCGATACCAGCTTAGACACAAGCTGGTAGTACTTGTGGACCAGTCCGATTCGTAGTTTTGGTGTATACTGGTACGATTTATGGTTTCCAACTTAGGCAAGAGCTAGATGTATGCGAGCTGGTTTATGTACGCGTGATATGGTTAAAGCCTAAACTCATCTACGATTGTGAGTTGTTGATACTGTGAACCCTGTGTAGTGTGTTTGGATATCAGGTCGGGTGTGTGCCCTTCTAGAAGTGCAAGCTGGATGACGTATACCAGATAGGAGAGAAGGTAGCGTGCTGGTTTATGCCTGAGATGGTACCAGCTTGGACCGCGAGCTGGTTGGTGGCTACTGTTCACCAGATAGCGGGAGACTTAAGTTATATAAATAGTGGACTTTTACCATGGACACGTCATTTATTTTCCAACACTAGAGTATATCTCTCGAGAGAAAACATTAGCCACTCGTGAAACACTTACTGTTCATCGAACCTTATCTTCTCCGATTCCCGTTGGTAGACGGCACATATTGGAGCAAGGCTAGTAGCTTTGGGTTTCTCTCTCCAAGACCCTTCTTCCTATACCACTTTTGGAGGCTGTGGTTAGCTGGACAAGTGAGTGCGAAGTACTCTCAGTGTACTGTCGGTTTGTGATTTTAGCTAGCTGATTCTTTCGTTCACGCAGTGATTTCGAGTAAGTGTTATATTCTACCCTATGCTTTGTTTAGAACAATTTATCGTGGTTGAGGGTAGGCTAGAGCTGGGCTGAGCTGGTAGCTCCCAGTTCTGGTTTCTATGCTAGCTGTCTCTGAGCTGTTGTTGTTTGGTTAATCAGGTTGTAGATCTCCATTTTTCGGGACCCCTGTTGTGGTAATTGTAGCACAGAAGCTAAGGTACGGATGTGAGCTTATGCTTACAGCTTTGAGATAGACTTGTATATAATTGAGAGTGTGCTGTTATGTTGATCAGTGGGTATGCTTTGACTCTATGTTATTGCTTGCATGTTGATTTGTGGTATCTTGCAAGTTGTTCTTATGCATATTCGCATGGCATGTCGATACGCTCTTTCTTTGCAATCCTTTGCTGGCAGCCCGCTGTGAGAACCTATGCTTTGTTGTCTCTTGCTGTTGAGCTAACCCGTGTTATCAGGATGCGTGCGATTGAGCGGCTGGGTAGCTCCCATTCTCTCACATGCCCTATGGCCCTCTGTTCCAGCCTCGTTCAAGTACTTCATGCGGTTGAGCGACTGGGTAGCTCCCATTCTCTCACATGAACTGTGGCCATTCTTGTTCTGTATCGTGTCTGGTACCGTGTGTGATCGATCTGCCGGGTAACTTCCATTCTCTCACATGTTAGGTGACCACTCATGTTTTGGTGACCATCTGGGTCTAGTTACTTTGGGATCCTTTGATCTTTTATGTTCTCATGCATCGCATATCATCTATATCTCGTTCTATCTACTTAATGTATTATGTTGCTCTCTGTACTGGGGTTTGACCCCTGTCCCTTTGGGGCTGTTTGGTTTGTTGTGTGCCATTCAGGCCTTCCGGGTTATTCAGCTAGCCGTGGAGGTGAGTCAGTTGTTGGTGCCCCAAGAGGTTGATTAGAGTGTAGCAGTTATATATATATATATTTTATATACGTATTGTAGTTTGTCATCGGGGAATGCCCCGTGCTGCTGCTGTATCCATATTTGAGATTCTGTTGGTTTTGGATGCTTCGTACTTGCTTTACTTGTAGCTGTTGTTTCAGCTTTTGGTTTGTTGTAAAACCTGTATTTTGAGTATAAACGTATTTTTAAATCATGATTTTCCTATTCAGGGCAAAGCGAAAAAATTTTAGCCACTTTCTAAAGCTTCCGTAGTTGGTTCAGTCTGCATTTTTATTTTTTTAAAAAAAAGAGTAGTATTTTTTTAAGAATAGTAGCACTTTTATAGAAACGTGTTTTCACTCAGCGTGACTTACGAATTTTCATATAGATACTTTCAAACGTATCATGCATCCTCATTCACAAAAACTTCATGTAGAGGAAAACTTTTGAAGCGATGCTCTCTGTAACCAAGAAGTCGACCAAATTTTTAAAATTTTCAAAGGGACCGATCGTGATTGTGTACTGTTCGAGCCTGATAAGTCTGTGTTAATCATCGTCATTGTTAAGACAGGTAAACTCTGTTTCTTGCTGCGCTTTTGAAAGCATATATTGATTCTGCTTTCATGTTAGTATGAGTTTAAAGGTTTGAGAAACGTTTTCTTTGAAGTTTTTCGAACACAGTTGAGTTTATGATGTTAAATATTGGTTTTCTAAAGTTTTGCTTCGGAAAAGTTTTATTAGAAAATGATTTAGGATGTTTGATCCAGTTTCTTCTTGAAAGTTTTTGGATGTTTTGTAAGTTGCTTACAAGCAGCTTACGTATGTTGTTTCAGTAGCTTACAAGCACCTTACGTGTTTTTGTTTATGGAATTTTCCTTAGTGATTTTTGATCTATTCAGACTAAGGAAATCTTATAAGATGCTAGTTATTATTGTCCAGTCCGCCTGCAAGCTGATTTCATTTCCAGTCCGCCTATGAGCTGATTTCATTTCCAGTCCGCCTGTGAAATAATTTCATTTCCAGTCTGCTTGAGATCTGAGTTCCTTGTTCAGTTGCTCACAATCTGATTGTCCGATATGAGTTGGCTTTATTTGTCCAAATATCCCACAACTGGTTTTCTGTTCTGAACCAGTACGCTCGCGTGCTGATCATACTCCAAGATGATCCAGCTAAGGTCCATTCTGGACTGATATAGTAACTTCAAGTTTAAGTTTTTGTTTCTTTAGCTTTGATTCGAAGGTGTAACTACAATCTATTTTAACTCTTTGTTTCTTTAGCTTTGATTCGAAGGTATAACTCCAATATTTTCGTAGTTAAACCCATTTCAAGAGATAGTTCTGTAGAGCTTAGAGCTTTGCTGCTTTTTATTCATTCTGTAGTCCGAGCTGATTTCAGTGTTTTTCTTCGATTGAACTCCGATGAACTCCCAATAGCTTATGAACATCAAAAGAGTTTTAAAATAGCAAACCATATATGAAATAGATCTTATTCAGACCAAAGAAAAGCAGTTTAAAGAAAGTTTCAGCAGAGAAAATACTTTAATGATATATGGCAAGGTGACGAAGGAGGAATGACAGAAGTCCCCTGTAATGTATCATAATAGTTTTAAAGGTAGTATATTACAAAGATAAAGTAATTGAAGGCAAAGACAACAGACTCTCCATAGGAAGTGTGAGAACGCTGGATGACGAACCACTGTGTCGCTTCACATAGGAAGGGTGAGTATGTTGGTTTACGAACCTTTGTGCTCCTTCATATAGTAAAATTGGATTTATTCACCAGTTCCTGATTTCAGATGATAGCTTGATCAAGCAACCTTGACCTAAGGAGAGCTTCTGCGCCATAATTCAATAGAAAATAAGAACAGAGCAGGGTGGTTCATAACCAAAGCTTAAAGAAATGTTTATGTTACTTACTTTAAAGACCAGTGAATGTTTTTAGTATGTTTCAAACATGTGCAGTTATGCTTTCGAAGTTTTCAGTTTACCAGATTACAGCATTCAGTTTTTCAGCTTTTAAGCTTTATCAGCTTACGAGCTTTCAGATACATTTAAAGTTATTGGGATGCCTATATTGCCTGCCTTTGTTATTCCAAATTAGCTTGTTGAGCCTCTAGTGTGAGACCTGGAATTGTATAAGATTAATTTGGTTGGAATTAATCGGTTTTTAGAGATTCTTGGTGGCTTAAGATCTCTGTTTGAATGTTTAAGTTGTGTTTTTGGGTCAAATTCCTCACATAGAACAATTCTGGGAGTTTTCTTATTTTTTAGATTTTTGGGTGAAAGCTGGTTTTTGGTGAAAGCTGGTTGAATCGTGAAAACTAGTCGCAACGTGTTTTGGTAACGCAGGATTATAATACATCGTCGTTTGGAGAGATCTGGTAGCGCTTGTAATATCAGCAGTTGCCTTAGCGTGAATTTGTATCGGGTTGGATACGGTGTCGTTTGAATAAGTTGGAGCGACGTCGTTTTGGTGTAGCGCTAGTGAGATATCAGATCGCGTGTGTGTGCCTGCTGGTTGTTCAGCCGAAGCAGATGTCAACGCGGGTCAACATCCCTGTAGCGCGAGGAGGAAACGTCGTCGTTTGGCTAGCGCTAAGGAACCAGTCGATGCGCATATTCGATTTCCAGACGTCAACGCTGGTCAACTCTTCTGTAGCTTGCAGCTGGTTTTGAGAGAGAGTTAGCGACCGGATTTGATGACGTCAGCTTTGCGACGCCGTTTTGACTATTTGCAACGCTGCGTTTTAAATGTTGCAACTGGTACCAGCTTTTGGAGGAATCCCGTGATGTTTAAACTAGTCGTCTGGTTATCCAGCTTTTGGTTGAGAACCAGTCATAGGTAGTGTCCTACGACGTCGTTTTGTGTGTTTGGGATTATGCTTTGAGGGGTTCGACCAGCCGATGGTTGTTGGTGCCTGCTGGTTATGTCGGTGGACTTTTAATCAGATTTCAGCAGTTGTGGGATTTATATATATAGGAAGACTTGGTCTTCGTTTGAGATATCAGATACCATACTTAGAATATTTTCCCCGACATTCGTTCTCTGTTTCTCGAACCCTAGAGCACTGTTCACCGTAGCTTTTCTCCGGCAATTCCCGTCGTTCTCGGTGGTTGTTTTTGCTTGTTCGAGGTAGGGTTGGACTCCTCTCGAGAAGCTCTTCCATCTTATACCATTCTTGGAGGCTGTTGTTAGCTAGAGCGAGATCGCGAAGTTACTGTCTTGGTCGTGTGTTCGCTGTGAGCAGGTAGCTTTGAATTGTTGTAAGATCTTAGCTTTAGTAAGTTGATTTAAGCTCCCTGTTAAGTGGTATTGATGGGATTGATCGCTGGTTGAGTTGTAACTCCCGGCAGTACCTTCTGTGTATTTGAGTCCCGATGATTTATGCCCCTATGTGCTTTGACAGGTTGTTGTTCAGCTTTCTCGGGACCTTTGTTGTGGTAATTATTACACAGAAGTATAAGGTACTGTTGTTAGCTAGAGCGAGATCGCGAAGTTACTGTCTTGGTCGTGTGTTCGCTGTGAGCAGGTAGCTTTGAATTGTTGTAAGATCGTAGCTTTAGTAAGTTGATTTAAGCTCCCTGTTAAGTGGTATTGATGGGATTGATCTCTGGTTGAGTTGTAACTCCCGGCAGTTCCTTCTGTGTATTTGAGTCCCGATGATTTATGCCCCTGTGTGCTTTGACAGGTTGTTGTTCAGCTTTCTCGGGACCTTTGTTGTGGTAATTATTACACAGAAGTATAAGGTACGGATTGGAGCTTGTAATACAGCGATGTTATGGCTTGGATAATTTGTGAGATGGCTATTGCTGGCTGCTGTTTTGTGACATGACTGTTGGTTATGTGGTGTATACTTGCTGATGCTATTATTGTTTCGCATATGTTTATATTCTTGTTATTCCAGCATGTTGCATACACGCATTTGCATCTCCGTTCATCTTTTGCAGCCATTGCTTCGTTGTTATTGTTCTGTTTACTTACCATGATGCTAGGGCGAGCGGCAATACCGCACTCTCATCTCCCTGCTGGGATTTGTTAGCCACCATGCGCCGAGTGGTTAACTACCACAGTTCATGGGCGAGGCAACGGCAGGTTAAGTTGTTGATGCGTCTGGTAAGGGTGGGCGAGTAGGGGTGAGTGGGTAGCACCCACATGTCCTACACTCACCGTGGACACATATTCTGTTGCATATTTCGTTGAGCTGTTGTATCCTTCCTCATGCATAGCATCTGCATTTTATTCTTGCTGTTTACTGCTGTTATATAGTTGCTCTCCGTACTGGGGTTTGACCCCATGTCCCTCTGGGGCTTGGTTGTTTTCCTTTTTGTGTTGTTTTCAGGAAACCCAGGTTTTACAGCTGGTTGTGGTTTTAGCCCAGCTGGAGGTGCCCCAGGAGGTGGTTAGAGTATCCCAGTAGCGTATAGCATATTTATATGTATCGGTCTAGTTAGCCGGGGAGATGCCCTGTGCTTCGTTGGTGTATTTGATTGTTGGAGTCTGATACTTGTTTTATGCTATACTGTTATCATTGTGGTGATTTTAGTAAACTGGGATTCTATTTTGAGTATCGCACTATTTTAAATTATATTGTTTTAAACCGTCAGGCAAAAAAAAAAGAAGCGAAACTTTTACCCGCTTTTTGATAGATTCCACATGTGTTTTGGTGTTTTTACTCTGCTTAGAGCACGAGGCCTGACATTTTTGGTATCAGAGCTTAAGCTGGGATAAGCTCAATTACTTTGATCACACTCGAGTCTAGGCACGGTGTTGTGTGTTGCATGTGCTTGACTATGTGACTACGTGCTGCATATTTCTGTGTTATGTGCTATCTATGCTGTATCTGTTCTGTTTTGCTTGATCCTGTTGAGTGTTTTCGTAGATGCCGCCTAGACGTCGTGGTAGAGGTAGGGGGCAGTTTGAGGATCGGCAGGACAGAATGAAGATCGGCGTAGCGCTCCTAGCCGTTCTCGTAGTCGGCATGAGGAGGAGGAGGAAGCTGGTGACTTGCCTCCCCCGGTGGAGCGGATGGATGTTGTTATAGCACGGTTTTAGCGGATGAACCCTCCAGTCTTTAATGGTGATGAGTCCAGTGAGGATGCGGACTCGTGGCTCCGTAACATCATTGGTCTTTTTGATCGGGTGCAGTATGACGATGATCTTCGGCTGAGTTTAGCGACCCTCTTGCTTAGGAAGGCTGCAGAGCGCTGGTGGCGAGGCGCTTCGAGTACCTTGTTAGAGACCGGTGTTGGGATCTCTTGGGATAGTTTTTGCGAGACCTTCCGGCAAGAGTATGTACCCGAGTCTAATGCCCGGGAGCTGGAGTTCGACCATCTGGAGCAGGGTTCGATGACTGTTAGGGAGTATGCTAGGAAGTTTTCTCCTCTGTTGGCATACGTTCCCCATGTTTCTGGCCGAGAGAGGGCCAAGCGGACTCGATTTCTTGAGGGCTTGAATGAAGAGTTGTATCAGATGGTTTTGACTAGTAAGCCCAAGACTTACGTTGAGGCTGTGGACAGTGCCATCGACATTGAGGAAGGTTTGCGTAGTCGTCATGCTCATAGGCCGCA
>KV011191.1:705318-716070 GCA_001598015.1 Dorcoceras hygrometricum | reverse complement strand
CCCCCTGAACCACTACAAGCATGTTCACCACCTCTTCAAGAGTGGCTTCCAGCTGTTCATGTTGAAGTTGACCACAAAGGGGTCAAATGCAGCGGGTAGTGAGAGGAGAAGTAAATCCACAGACAGCTCATGTGGAAGTGCGATATCAAGGCCCGACAGCTTTTCAATGAGCCCAATCATGCGAAACCCATGCTCGCAGAGCGAAGTCCCATCGCGCATGCGACTCGTCATAAGCTCCTTGACAGCCGTGAACCTCTCATGTCGAGAGTTCTCCCCGTACAGTTCTTTGAGATGATGAAGTATGTCAGCAGCATACTTCGTCTTCTCAAAACGCCGTTGCATTTCATTGGACATCGATGCCATCACATAGCATCGAGTCTTAACCTCATCGTCACGCCATTGATTAAGCGTAATCAGCTCCTCAGGGCTGATATTGGCAGGGGTTTCCTTCGGAGGAGACTTCTCTATCGTATAGAAAAGCTTCTCCGAAGCCAGTACAAGATTAAGGTTGCGGAGCCAGTCTTGATAGTTAAGACCAGTGAACCTGTTGCTATCCAGTATAGCAGCAAGTGGGTTTTTCATCGAAACCATTTTTATAGCAGTTATACTGAAAGGAAAACAGACATGCATTACTGACTATATAAATAATAAACGCTAAGACATAAAACATGGTTATTTAGTTTTATGAATTACCCTCCCACTATTTTAACGATTTCACCACCCTCTAATGAAATCGAGAAAACAGGTTTCTTTAGTGGGTACACGGAGCCCAATTAAGCGATCATGGACCCCAATAATATCAGCCATCCATGTCCCCTGAAAGGTAGTTTCCGATTGCAGCCGGTGCAACCTCCATGTATGATGGGGATCCGGATCCGCCCCCCGGCGAGGCAGCGGAAGAACAAAAAAATACAGCCGGGAGACGATCAATACGAACAACAGACAATACAAATATCGTCATTCATAGGGTGTTCAAAAACGAATACCTTGCTGGCACTTGTGCCTGGCTCCAACCGGAATTACAAGAACCCGGCTCTTCTCGGTAGATTGCGGTAGATATCGCCAATCCGGTCCACGACCAGAACCGAGACGCGATGAAGCGCACCTCCCTGCCTCGCGATGCCAGCGACCACCGCACGCTTCTCTGCGAGAGCGAAGCGCCAGCGTCCGCCTTGCTTGCGCGACCATCGCGCAAGTCGCGCGCATGAGGGAGGGGCGCCGCCGCACGTGGCGGCGGCCTACGGCCGAGCCGGAAATCTGGCCTTTTTCGATCTGAAAAATTATTGTTAGATACAATTCAGGCAATACATATTGATCAGATCCGGGAAACACTGGCTCTGATACCACTGTTGGTGGATCCGGATCCGCCCCCCCGGCTAGGCAGCGGAAGAACAAGAAACAGGTGCCGGGAGGCGATCAATACGAGAAAACAGACAATTACAGTAATCGTCATACATAGGGCGTTTCAGCATGATACCTCGCTGGCACTTGTGCCTGGCTCCAACCGGTATTACAATAATCCGGCTCTTCTCGTTAGATTGCGGTAGGTTACGCCAATCCGGTCCACGACCAGATTCGAGACTCCTTCGTCAGGCTGCACTAGAAGCCCTGACGAGATCAGCACGAATGGATTATCCTCGTCGAACTGGCCGGAAACAATTTTCCTGCGACGATCGGCGGCGGCGGCGCACGGCGGCGGCGGCGGCGGCGTGAGAGAGGGAAGGAGGGGCGGCTAGTGCTTTAGGGTTTTGGGTTATGAGTGTAATCTTGTTAATGAAGTCATTAAGTCCCATTAAATAGACTTAAAGATGAACTTGGACCGGTCCAACGGGCCCGGGTCCAAATGACGATATCTATCGCTGCGACTTCATCGTAACTCCGATCGCCGATCAGATCGGACCAATTGACTCAGTTTCCAAAACTGAATGTTATGATGTGAAAAACAATTTTTCAGATCATCTAACCCTAAATTGCAAAATGACCGTTTTGCCCCTCAACAGCGTCAAATCTCGGTTTGACCCCTGTTGACTTTTAGGAAGTCGCACTCCCCAAAAACCTCTTCTCGTGCTCAACACATTGAGTTGAGTATCCGTGCGGGAATCTCGAATCCAGTACTTGTGTGACCCTCAATGGTTCAGGGATACAGCTAGCCGTGGGCCCACAACCATTGTGGCTCCGGAATCACAATTCCGGACCTGCCTAACGGATCATGGTAAAGCGTCTAGCAACATCGCCCCATGATCCCCTAGGTATCACTGATAGTGCCTGCAAGAACCAGTCGGTCGTGGTTAGCGTACAGTACGGTCCTTTCAATCCATATATCCCGATCAGATCAACGACCATTGGTAAATCGAGAGTCGCTATAGATCCGATAGCTATGCATACATCTTGGAGATCAAATAGTGACATCACGAGTGTAACTAGATAAACACATTTACCTAAAACACTTCTAGTACTCTGGCCAGAGATTTATACACTATTGTCCCCTCAGATAGCATAGGATATCCACGCATGTCTGCGAGCGGTGAATCCTCGACAACGATGCATCGACTCCTACATGCATCGGGGTCTCACCCAATCCCGACGCCTGGTGACCCCAAGAGAGTCGGCAAACGGGTCAAAGTGAGACGCCTATCATGTAGAGTCTCAATGACGTTTCGAGTCGTGAGGACTAATCAGTACAACCAAGACCTCGGACTTATCCACTCGACAAATGGTAACCACTTGGAAAGTCCGACGTTGCTCACATTCACGGATATGACTCATACGCCTTCTTTTCAGGATACGATATGCCATGCCTTATATGATATATGATATGTTATGTTATGATTACAGGATGGAATGTTTTAAGATCATGCATGCATTCACGCTTTTACGCTATTTTAATTACAGTAGGTGCTTGCATGCGATTTTATTAGTATGTACTTTGTTATGCATTACGATAGAGCATGCTGAGTCTCTAGGCTCACTAGGTTTAAACGTGCAAGTGATTATCCTATTGATGAGATCATTCCGACTGGCGGTGATGACCTCTGAGCACCGGTTGCAGCAGTACCCCGTGACCGCCTTTATGATTCAGTTTTGTCATGTTGCAATTTAGATACTGGTTTTTAAACATGTTGGCTTTCAGTATTCTTTTTACTAGATGATTTTACGATTTTGGATGTTTGACGTTTTAAATACTCCCTTATTTATGTTTAAGGTATTTTGAGAAAATTATTTGGAAATGTTTTAGAAAGGAACGATCCATACTTTAAGTTTATGCTTCCGCACATGTTTTAAAAAAAAATTCTAGAGTCTGGTTCGTTTCAGTTGGTATCAGAGCGGTGGTTCTGGTGGGGTACTTGCCTGCTGCGTGGAGCTCAGAAGTCGCACTACCAGTCTGTGAGTTTTATTATTTTATTATTTATGTTTATTTTAGTATGCTGCATGTTTTAGCCTTGCATGATTTTGGCCTTAGAGTTTTAAAATTAGACGCTTAGTCATGCACTTAGATTTACGTTATAAGGTTTTGGTGTACCAGAACAATGCCTCCCCTTCGAGATAGGAGCCAGCAGGATGACGCTACACCTCCTCCTCCTCCCCCACCACCTCAGTTGACTCCGTACGAGCGAGTAGCGTGGACATGCTCACTGGGATTACTAGGCTACTGGAGCGTCAGTCAGAGTGACCCAGGAAGTCGCATGAGGAAGACGTCGCAGAGAGGTTCCACAATCAGGGACCGAAGAAGTTTGCTGGTACCATCGATCAACTGGTTGCTGAGGAGTGGATTCGATCGATGGAGACTATCTTCGACTACATGGGTCTAGCGGACGTCGACAGGGTCCGTTGTGCTATTTTCATGCTGAAGGTAGACGCTGCTCTTTGGTGGAAGGGCTCGGTAGTTGGACTGTATCTGGAGAGCCTATCTTGGTGCGAGTTCAAGAAAGTCTTTTATGAGAAGTATTTTCCTGTAGATGCCCGGAGCCAGCTGATTCGGGAGTTTATGAGTCTCCGTCAGGGAGACAAGTCTGTGGCAGAGTATGTTTGCCAGTTTGAGCGGGGATGTCCCTTTGTACCCGCGATTGCTACCATGGTGATGGATCTGTTTCAACAATCCAGATTGAATTTTGAATTACACAAAACTTATTATTGGGTTTCTAACAACTCTACATAAGTGTGCAGATGATAACAGGAGAAATCTGTTAGAGAAGATTTGTCACGCCTCGAGACCGAGACTCATGACATCGGCAATATTAAACAATTAAAAATTGTAAAACATTAAGCCATCATAGCAGAGCTCAAACCAGTCTATTACATATCCAAAATAATATCGTTTTTACATCGGAAAATCAGAGAAATTTGCGGAAGCGAAAAATTTAAAAAAATGTAATTACATCAACAAAACGAAATCTTCACCAGCCCCAGAACTGATCTTGTTCTTCTTCTTCTACCTGCTCTTCATTCTTATCTGGGTGGAGAAGTAAGGGGTGAGTGTTTGGGGAAACACTCAGCAAGTAGGGGATACCATTCGAGCATAACAAATATACATATATACATGACTGATGCGTCGCTTCTGAGTTTGCGTCGCTGCTGAATTTGCGTCGCTGCTGAATTTGCGTCGCTGCTGGCTTCTTTTCAAGCTCAACGACTGATCTTTAGCGTTAAGTAAAAACGTTGTCGTGTCAACTTATTCAAGCGACACCGTTTTGATATCGTTGTAAAGCACCTGCTGGTTATCTTTAAGTAATACGCCTGCTGAAATCTTGCAACAGCTGATTCAATATAACTGTGACTACCTGCTGCTTTGATCATCGCACAAGCCATCTGTTGAGTCTTTAGCGCGAAGGCAAAACGCTGTCGTATCGACTTATTCAAACGACATCGTTTTTCTATTGCTAACTTCAAGTACCAACTGCTGAATTAGCGATCAGCAGGCACCGTGCTAATTTCTCACAAAAATCCCTCGCTGCTGGTTCCAAACGAAACACTCAAACGCAGCGTTTCAACTTAACGAAATGACGTCGCTTCACTTCTACGATTGGTTTCCCAAACCAGCAGCTGGTCACTCTAAACTCACGCATCTGCTGATCCAGCAGTCAACCACTCAAAAACGTTGACCAACACGTGTCGCTCTCTCGATCACTCTCGCGCTAAAAGCCACGCCCGCCAGCAGCAACCTCTAAGGTCGGGACGCGCAACTGCTGGTTCCACGAAACGACGGCGTTTCACTTTCGCGCCATCAACTGCTGAATTTCGACCACCTGCTGATTTTCGACCAGCAGGTAAATATATTTTTTTTTGGAGCTGAATTTTCGGGTTTTCACATCCCTCCCTCCTTAAAAGAAATTTCATCCTCGAAACTTTGGTTACTCTGATTATCGAAAAGGTAGGGATATTGGCTTCGCATCTTTTCTTCCACTTCCCATGTGGCTTCTCTTTCGGTGTGGTTGGACCACTGGACCCTGACATAAGGAATTGTTCTTCGCCTGAGTACCTGGTCCTTTTTGTCCACGATTCTAATCGGGACCTCCTCATAGCTTAGTCCTTGGTTCAAATTCCCTTCCACAAGGAGTGGTCCTTCATCCAGAACGTGACTAGAGTCCGAGATATATCCCCTTAGTTGAGATACATGGAAGACATTGTGGATTCTTGACATACTGGGCGGTAAGGCCAGTCTATAGGCAAGTGTCCCGACTTTTTCTAAGATTTTGAATGGTCCGACATACCGGGGATTTAGTTTTCCGGCCTTATCAAATCGGACTACTCCTTTCATTGGTGAAACCTTAAGGTACACTTTATCACCTACCTCGAAGGCCAAGGGTCTTCTCTTTAGGTCTGCCCAGCTTTTCTGTCGATCCTGGGCTGCCTTCAGTCTCTCATTGACAATGGCTACCTTTCTCACTGTCTCTTGAACGAGCTCAGGTCCTGTGATAGCCTTCTCTCCGATTTCATCCCAATATAGTGGTGATCGACATTTCGTCCATAAAGGGCTTCATATGGTGCCATCCCTATGTTGTTGTGGTAGCTATTGTTGTACGCGAACTCTATTATGGGTAGATGTTCGCTCCAATTGCTACCTAAGTCTAATGTGCAAGTCCGCAGCATGTCTTCTAGGGTCTGGATGGTCCTCTCAGTTTGACCATCTGTTTGCGGATGATAAGCAGTACTGAGAGTAACCTTACTTCCCATGGCTTCTTGGAAGCTCTTCCAGAAACGAGATACGAACCTTGGGTCCCTATCTGATAGAATGCTGGTCGGGACTCCATGCAGTCTGACGATGTTGTCCATGTACAAGGAAGCAAGTTTCTCCAACCCATAGTTCATTCGGACAGGCAGAAAATGCACGGATTTTGTTAGCCTATCCACGATTACCCATATTCCATCGTGGCCTAGTCTCGTCTTTGGTAGACCAACTACAAAGTCCATGGATATGTTTTTCCCAACTTATGTGCTTCGGACATCACTTCCTGACGGAGGTTATCGACGTCGGGTACACATAGTCGTCCATTCATCCAAAGGATCCCATCTTGGTCCGTTAGAAAATCAGGCGATTCCCTTTCCTTGATCTGTTCTTTCAGCCTCATCAAGCCGGGGTCTTGATCTTGCTTCATTTTGACCAATTCTCTCAGGCATGGTTGGACTGAGAGCGATGATAATACCACCTTACTCATATTCTTCCGACTTAGCGCGTCGGCCACCTTATTTTCCTGGGTGGTAGTTGATCGTTAAGTCGTAATCCTTTAACAGCTCGAGCCATCTCCTTTGTCTCAAATTCAATTCCTTCTGAGTGAATATGTACTTGAGACTTTGATGGTCGGTGAATACTTCGCACTTTGCCCCATAAAGATAGTGTCGCCAAATCTTTAGGGCAAAAACCACCACAGCAAGCTCTAAGTCGTGAGTTGGGTAGTTGCGTTCATGTGTCTTCAGTTGCCTCGAGGCATATGCAATTACTCTTCCATATTGCATGAGCACACACCCTAGACCTTCTTTCGATGCATCGCTGTAGATGGTAAAGTCTTTGTCCCCTACGGGTAGCGTCAGAACAGGGGCAGTTGCAAGCTTCGTTTTCAGAGTCTCGAAGCTTGTCTCACATTCTTCGCTCCAGTTGAACTTGGAGTTCTTCTGGGTGAGTTTAGTGAGTGGTAAGACTATTGAGGAGAAGCCTTCTACAAACTTTCGATAGTAGCCGGCCAATCCCAAGAAACTCTAACATCTGTCACCGTCTTATCTCGATCAGGCACTTTTCCAGGTAAGTCATCTGGAAATACATCTGCAAACTCTTGCACCACTGGGATGTCTTCTATCTTGAGCTCGTCTCCTTCTTTTATTTCTTGGATCATTGCCAAGAAAACTTCTGCTCCGGTTCATGCTTGGGCCGCAGAAAGTAGGGACTTTCTATCCTTGTTCTTCCCATAGTAAATCAGTTCTTCTTGGTCGAAGGTTTGGAGCTTCACGCTCTTACCTCGGCAATCCACCATTGCATGGTTCTTAGATATCCAATCCATCCCTAAGATGGCGTCAAACTCGACCATGTTGAGTTGTATCAAATTTGCGGAGAACGAATGGTCGCTTATCGAAATCTCACAGTTTCGATGGATCTTATATGTTTCAATAGTAGCATTGGTAGGAGTTGCTACTCTATAGGGTTCAGATAGAATTTCAGGATCTAACCCTAACTTCTTAGCAAACTTCCTAGACACGAACGAATGCGTAGCACCACAATCAAACAACACATAAGCAGGCAGCTTGTTGATGAAAATGGTACCTATCACCACGTCGCTGGCGTTTTCAGCTTCTTCCTGTGTCATTGCGAACACACGAGCATTGGGCTTATCCTCCCTAGGCCTTGGCTTGCTCGGAGCCGCATTGCTCGATCCAGCTTTTGTGCCTTGGTTCTCCGGACAATCCGCAATTCGGTGGCCCAACTTTCCATACTTGAAGCATGCACCGCTCTGCTTGCGACAGTCTCCAGGATGACATTGGCCGCAGGTGGAGCAAGTGGGCAATGCCGGGTTACTCTGTGTAGGAGCTGAGCCACGGTTGTTGAAGTTTGGCCGCTTGTTCCTAGGCCCACCTTGCGAAGTCTGAGCATTGAGGGGGCGCTTGTTTTTGTTGTCCGCTTCTCGCCTCTTTATGTCAGTCTCAGCGCGGATTGCAGCTCCCATCAAGTATTCAAGACTCGTGGATTGGTAAACTGCAAGGGCTGACTGGATACGGTTGTTTAGACCTTTCTTGTATCGGTGCATCTTTAGAGTGTTATCCGCCATAATCGTTGGGACGTAGGTGCCCAACGAATTGAACTTGGAGGTATACTCTACAACCGACATGTCTGCGGTCTGAGTGAAGGTCTCAAACTCGCTGAGCCTCTGCATTCGTACTTCCATGGGAAAGTAATGTTTCAAAAATGCTTCTCGAAACCTCTGCCACGTCATAGCTTGTCCATTGGCAGTCAT
The DNA here is from genome assembly GCA_001598015.1 of Dorcoceras hygrometricum. Taxonomy (NCBI): domain Eukaryota; kingdom Viridiplantae; phylum Streptophyta; class Magnoliopsida; order Lamiales; family Gesneriaceae; genus Dorcoceras; species Dorcoceras hygrometricum. Next base: position 707,632 of record KV011191.1, on the reverse strand, counting down.
GGTGGGCTCGACTGCTTCCCACCATTTCCCAGCTTTACTGTCGAGGAGTGGTGTTACCAAATCCACTTTGACTGTGTCTGGGACCTCCAAAAGTCGAAGTTGCGTCTCGATGTTCTTCATCCAGGTCTGAGCAACTTCTGGGTCGTGGCTCCCATCGAAGGTGGGGGCTTTATTCTTACGGAGGGACTCGTAGTAGAACTTCGTCCCACGGGTTGGAGGGGGAGGAGGTGGAGCTTGGTTGTGGTTGGGACCAACCAACCCTTGAAGCGTTGTGGCAATCATTGTAGCTATTGCCATTAGGTCTTCTCTGCTAAGACCAGTTCCGTTGTTCGAGGGCCCTTCGCCTCCATTGTTCCTGTCGCTTCTACGATCGCCTGCCATATTCTGTCATAGGGAGTCTTTATTAATAATGACGGTATATAACTGTGAAAGGTCGAGAATAAGATATCTTGAAGGGCTAGAAATTTATTCGAATAGAAAGATGAATTGAATACAAAGCTACAATATATCATATTCATCATCTATCTCTCCATCGCCTAGAGGAATATCCTCAATCTCTTCCTCTTCCGGTTCCTCTTCCGGTTCTTCCTCCCATTCACCATCGAATGGAGCAGGGGCATTGTTAGCTTCTTGGAGACCGTGGATGGTTTGAAGTAGGCTGTCCTTCTCATCCACTAGGGCCTCGATGATCAAGTGTTGAGCTTGCATCGAGTCTTCGGCTTCGTGGATGCGAGCCTGGAACTTCTGATGGCACTCCACATGGTTTGCTCTAACTTGTTGTTTCTTAACCTTCATCCTTTCAATCTTTTTGGACATTCTAAGGCCTATCTCAGTTAGTCCGACAATGGCCTTTTGTGAGGCTTCTAAGGCTACTCGCGTTTCTTCAAGTTCCTTCTTCGTGGCGGCCAATCCTCGTCTCTCAGTGGCTAACTGGGCTCTAAGGCGCCTAATTGTGCGGTCTTGGTTATCGAGGGCAATTTGTTTCATACGGAGGGCAGCCGCAGCACGAGTACGGGGAACAGAAGGGGCCATTTCCTAAATCGAGGATACGTCCAAAAATATAAAGTCGTGAGGTTAATCCATAAACAGAAGATACTAACCATAGGGATTTCAGAACAGCTGATGGAACTGAAATCGGAGTCCTGTACAAAAAGTTATTAAAATTTTAAATAAAATGGCAAAGCATGTTTTCGGGGGGCAGCACTGGTCTCTCGCCAAAATCTGAAATTCTTCCTGGACCTTGAAAATTTCAGATTTGGTTTCCCAGCTGGATTATGAACCTGGTGAGCTCTGATACCAGTAAAATGTCACGTCATAACAGAGCTTAGACAGAACAGAGTATAGCATGATCAGAGCAAAGCATAGCGTCTAAGAACAGAGCAGATCATAGCATAACAGAGCATAGCATAGCATAACAGAGCATAGCCTGACAGATAGCACTGATGATTACTTCGTGTCTATGGTTTACTGATCAGTCCCTAAGTTTTGCTCCTATAAGGGGTCGAGGCCATGTGGTTACACCAAGTAACCCAGAGTGCGGAATATTACGTAAACCCATATAACGACAGAATCGTGTCTATGGTTTACTGATCAGTCCCTAATTTTTACTCCTCTAAGGTCGAGGCCATGTGGTCACACACAGTAACCCAGAGTCCGAAATATTCCATAGACCCATATTACGATAGCAAAAATCAGTGCAAGCGGAGTCTGAATGAGGTAAAACAATCTGAACAAAAGGTGCTCGAACAGTAGACGAATAACTGAACTTTCGAAATGAATATATATAGTATAACCAACGAAATATATATTAGCAAAATCCCACTTACAGAAATCTGAAATTTGGTAGAGTCTGGTATACGAATCTGGGGTGAAGTCTGGTATACGAATCTGGGGTGAAGTCTGGTAGCACGAATCCTACTATTTGAACGAAGTCTGGCAGTAGGTCGATTGCACGAAACCTTCCTAAGTCTCACACACGCTGGATCGTAACTGTGCAGGGTGAAAAATCTGGCAGCAGAACTCCTGGACTACGTCGCACTTGCGCAGGACTTTGGCTAAGAATCTGCTAGAATTTCTGCAGCACTTTGTCGCGAAGAAATGTTGCTTTTCTGACTGTGAATTTCGAAATGGTGTGAGAAATTCTGTGGTCGTCCTCTGGTATTTATAGGCGCAGAGGTGAGGAAGTCGAGCGTCCACCATTAAAGGCTCTTAATTCCCTAACATTACGTCGACTGTTACACGCGCATGATTTACGAGTTTTTAATTAGTTTCCACTTACTTCCTCTCAATTCGTACGGTTACTGCACGAAATCTG